>CAKAKR010055313.1:0-23957 GCA_916700685.1 Adelosebastes latens
CGATAACGTTTCTCTCTGCAGAGTCCCGTCACTTCACAAGACACGGGAAACCTCTGTTGGTCTGGAGGAGCTGCAGCAGTTATTTCTGCACAAACGTCCACCGTACATTCACTAGATATTCTCAGAGCTACTAACTCTTCTGCAGTGTGGAGTGAGCGCGCGTTCACGTCTAGAGGTGGAGCGAGTACGCGAGAACGCGCGCTCTGTCTGAGTGAAGGCAAGCAGGCAGAGGAGCGGGGACGCCGGCCACACGCGAGCGCGCATATGCGAGCGCGCATGTGTCCCGACCCGCTACATTTATACGCTTAAAAAGTTACAAACAGTCCCTTTAAGAGATGAGCATATGACATAAGATGTTATTATCCATTGTTATAAAATGTTCATTATAACGTGGAGTGGCAGAGATGATATTATTTTTTATAGACAGCGAACAGAAGAAGACCCAGGATAGACCCTTGTGGTTTGCCGTTACTAACTTTAAGAGCATTTGATTTGGAGACAAATTCACGACTGTTTGACTTCTTCCTGAGAGGTTGTTCAAATCTTTTAACGGACTGTTCATCTGAAACTAAAAAGGATATTGTTTTTTTCAGTTGAAAAGAAAATATTGAATAGAAATTGAATGTGTAGCACAATGTTGATGATTGTCCAGGACACTGACAGTATCATTTATTACAATGAATGTTGCTGGATACCTTAACCTGTTATTGGCAAATTGAGTTCATACAAACACACTGTAACATTACATTTTTGATATTAAAACGAAATATAACCTCCTCCTTATTACACACTGCCCATTCAAATCAGACACATATAGTTTATATTTTGTCAATTTTTAAACATGATGCTTTTTTAGAACACAATATTCTGTACAGCCCGACGTGTTGTTCTTTCACTGTGCCGTCATCTTCATCATCTTCATCATCACGGTTCTCCCTTTTTCTGCTTGGAAACAAGCAGGCCGACATTTCTAAGTTCTTTCTTAATTGTGAACCCTCACTTCAGCATCACAGGAAGACATAATAAAAGAGCACCATGCACAGAATAAACACAAATGTAGACTTTGTATTTGATCACGTTTTGTGTCCAGCTATTGTCCTCAGTCCTGATTAGGATTTCACTGTTTACATTTCTATTATGCAGAACAAGTGTCATTTTCACTGTACAGATGTAGTAGTTTTAAGCCCAACCGTGTATTTCTTTCCTAAAACAAACTATAGTGGTTTTGTTGCCTAATCCTAAAGTGAAGACAAGATTAACTATAGTGGTTTTGAGGGGCGTGACAAAGCTGCGGTATGCGACGAGTTGGGATGAGAAGGTATTGAAGGAATGAAAGAGGGAGAATGTGTTCGCACAGTCAAACAAGTCCGCCACAGTTAATCAGAGTATGCAAAGCTGCATGTAGACGGAGGAAGACTTTTTTTCTTCCGACATTTTTTTTGACATTTTTCAGACTTTTTTTTTCAGACTTTTTTTCAGACTTTTTTTCTTCCGGAGTAGGAATATTGTCTTTTTCAGAATAAGGACAAAAAACTGAATATTTTGTGCAGGTAAACATAGTCACTGCTGCACAGCTGCATTTTCCCTGTTACAACGTGTAACATTGTGAGGACATTAGTGTCTGCAGGGACAGCATGTGATCTCCTCTGCATCCCACATAGGGTCAGTCTCTAATATCATTCAGTCTTTGTCAACAACAGTCTATTCATAAGATTATTTTCATCAAGCATTCCCAGAACATGCTGCTGCCTTCTTACTGTCAGACAGGACAGGTCTATATGAGGTGTTGCTGGGTGTTTCCATCACACCCCTGTTACCACCTCGATTAGCCCATGTGAGACTTTGTGCCTCCGGCTCCACTGGATGCCCGACAACATTCAGATGGATTACTGGACATGTTGCCAGGGGCCTTTCTGAAATGAAAAGATAGAGGAGGGTTTGCACAAATAAATCATTTACTACGGTAGTGGACAATCTTTATTCAGCAAGTGACCAGATCTGCTGGGTTGTGGTTTATTCCATCAAACCTCGAGGGTCATACAGCCGGATGCTTTTTGTCTTCCAGCCCATACAGAGGACACGGAGGCAGAGTTACATGCATTATATACTGTACTGTGTGATCTGCATATATTTGGGTAGGCACGTCCTGATTGGCCGACTGCGCTTATGCACATTTTATGTGGCCGAATGCGTGCTCGTGATCGGAGTGTGTCCAGTGGAGGGCTCCGCCTGTGCCTCCATACATGCTGTACTCAACTGGTGGACATACTTCAATTCATATTCAATACGGAGCAGGTTATCTTTTGTATGTGTTTCTTATATTTCACTGTGACTCTTACAAAGTCCTAATCCTCTCTCACCCTATGACTCCTCACCTCCTGTCACATGTAACCTGTTTTGATGCTTTCCAAGCACAGGCTCCATCATTTCCTCTCCTCCGTCTAACACTGTGTCCTTGTCTACTCTTCCTCCCTCCTCCTCCCGCGATTTCTCTCCTTCCCGCTGGCTGCTGCTGTCCTGTGCTGTAATTAGGATTGACATATTCCCTGGAGCTGTGCTGTTTGTCTCTGTGATTGACCAAAGTGTCCTGCAGTCACCCCTACTGTCCTCACTTTGACAACTTACACCAGTCAGCACAACTAGTATACAGCTTACTTATCGCTGCCATGAGCAAATTCTCCCCTTTTCACCATGATAAAGCTGCTTTAATATTTTTGATCACTGAAGTGGGCTTTGTAGGGCCAGCACTGAAGTGGGCTTTGCAGGGCCAGCACTGAAGTGGGCTTTGCAGGGCCAGCACTGAAGTGGGCTTTGCAGGGCCAGCACTGAAGTGGGCTTTGCAGGGCCAGCATTGGCCTTTTTGAGGCACCACCCACCACTTGCGTAGGGTAAGAGCCATGAGGATCATGAGTCACAAAATGACACATTTTATTTATTGATATAACAGTTGTGGTATATTTAATAGTTTTTTGTCTAAAAACGCATTTAAGGTTTTAGATAAACATGCTAACGTTAACAGGCAAACTGTCTGCTAGATAAACAGAAACTAAAACAACATAAAATGGCAAAACTTACAGCTTCGAGCTCTGAAGGTGGGTCCCAGACAGCCGGTTCAGATCCATCCTGAGCTTCAGCTGGAAGTGAATCCTGCTGTGTACTGACCCTCGTTGAGAGAGAGTTTTCCTGTCGTTCACATTTCGTGTAATCAATCCACCGGGTCTCCACGTCCTCAGATGATGGGAATACATGAAGACTTTTCTGTTGGTTCTTGCAGCCAACAACAGAACGAGTAGCGTGCTTTGCTCATGCTGTGTTAGCAGGTCCGTGATGGCGAAGAAAATCCCAATGGCGGACAGCGAGAGATTCAGCAGCGACTGCGTGGGCGGGGTCACCTAACAAGAGGTTGTTCTACCGTTCCACCAGGAACCATCGGACAAGTCTGATCTGCTCGTTTATTCACGATGGCGCAGGAGAAAAAGAGTGAGGATGTTTTTTTTCTGACACGTTGGGGGTCTGTAGCCACACCAGGGAGACATATTTATGTTTGCATTTTGCACAATGTGTGACCTTTAATCTGCTCACTGAGTTCAGGTACATTTCCACAATTCAGTTTCAGATTGGGTAAAACATTTTGGACCTGTAAAAACCTCAACTTCTTCCTTTGCCTCTGACAGAGTCACTATTCAAACAACTACAAGAACTCCATGACAGGAACATTTACACATAGGTGTATATATCGGGGCCAAGCACCCAACCACCCCCCCACTCCTTCAGACTGCCAACATGACTACAAATGGGACTAAATGGTGATATTATGAGGCCCTGCACGAAACCAACACGAAGCAAAGCTCAATTATTGTCTTCCTGTCTGCTAGGAGTTGTTTCATAATGTCACGGTGTCTCCAGTGTGCTTCTATGTTCCTATATGTTCCTCTGGGACTGTAGCCCGCCTCGTTCTGCTGTCTGTGTGGTAGAGGTGATCTGCTCCTGGCTATGACTGGAATAAATGAAGCCCACCGTCATCATGACCCCTCGTCTCTCGTGTATCATTAACCAAACCCCCCTACATACGGGGCTCTGCCAGTCTCTGCTGTCACAGTCGGGCTTCGTCACGGGACATTGAAGTAGCGTTGAGCCACTGACTCTTGTTGTCATTCAAACAGTGATGTCCATTTTGCATAAAGCGTCCCCTTCTCACCCTCCTCCAGTAATCCAGCCTGCAGGACGGAGTAGCTCCCTAGACCTTAAGAACAGCATGGTGGGATAGTGCTGAAAATAGCAACCGCGACGCATGACAGGATGCAGTAGGTGACATAATGTGCTCCAGCCTGTACCACTGCCAACAGTCTGTGCACAGTTTGGTAAGGCTCTGTGCACATGCTTTACTTTCCATTGGAACAGTATTATCTTAATATATGATTTATCAAATGTAAATGAAAAGGTTTGACAAACTTAGCCCTGGTTGAAATTCATTTAGATATCAGAATGCAAATAGTTTTAAAAAAGAAACCAGGCTAAATGTTTTAAAAAGCTCGTTAAAGTGTACAACATTAAGAGTCCAAATTTTATATTTCATGCAAATGAGCATCGTTTGTTTGTTTTGTAAATGATCCAACACGTATAATCAGCCTTACAGTCTGAGTCTGAACAGCGTAGCCACACGCGAGCGCGCATGGGACATCGACCTGCAATGATTTATACGTGTAAGAAGTTACAAACAGTCCCTTTAATGTTGGGTGGTATTTTTATTTTATTTTAAATTCATTGCTACTTTATTATTTTGTTTGCACATACAGTATGTTAATAAATACCCAAAGCTTGGGAGTTTTGGATACATACTTTTATTGTATTTCTTTAATCTCATTGGAGGCACCGCCATTCATTTTTGCATTTCAGAATAAGAGAACAGAAGTTGTGAAATTCAGTATAGCTTACAAGTACAAGTAATAGCGCCACTTAATCTGAAACTGAGCCCAGGAGCTGGCTGGAGCTCTCTAGAGACCGGTCTGTAGACGGGGGGCTTCTATTTCCTCGTTGATGGATAGTTTGTTTAAATATCACAACACAAATGTTCGTTATAGATTAACAGGAACATGTGTTGATCTGCCTTTCTGGAGTTGAAAAGCTCCACAATCGCCCGCGGGCGTAGCTTACTGGAGAGCCGGGCACTGATGCTCACAGAGCAGCTCCTGGTTTAAAGTCTCCAGCCTCGTCTAGCATACTGCAAAACACATCAATTTAACCCTTTCATACTACATACTACTGAGGAACGCAGTATGCAGTATACAGTGTTCAGTACATAGCCTACTGCATACTGTGTTCGTTAGTAGTATGTAGTAGGTGGTTTCAGATCCAGTCTGACGTACTCTCTTACTCTTACCGATGCCGGCATGTTTCCAGGTTATTGACTTAATGAGTATAATGTTTTTACTGATAGTGATGATGGCGGCCCAAACTATGAAAATTAGACCCATGAAATGATTGGATGGGCTTTTACAGTCCTGCGACAGCCACAGATACCAGATTTGATTTATTGATTGCTGTCAGAATGTAAAGAGAATTTCTACAAACATAACAAACGTGTTATATTTTATTATATACATGTTCTTTCCAGACCACATGTTTAACTAACTGAGGTAAACGTGGGTGTATTTTAATTGAGTTAAACAAGACAAGAACTATTTTTTTCAAAATTTCCATTCAAAGTTTACCAATTAGCTCACTTCCTTCTGAGAAACAGTGTTTTACTTTTCACTTTTCGACTTCATCCACTGAGGTTTAGCTGAACCAAACTGATTAATTCTGCATCCAGAGCAGCTCTGTCTCTCAGAAATAATTGCAGAACTAAAACTCCAATCCCCAAATTATCACCTCTGTTCTCTCTCCCACTGCTGGCCTCCACCCAAGCTGCTATACTGCCAGGTGAATCATTACTTCAAATGTCTGCAACACACGCTGGTAGCTTAGATTAGTTTCCATCTCTCTTATCCTCCGTCCTCTCAGCCTACAAACACACTGAGAACATAGACTTTCATTCCTGGCAACCCAATCCGCGGTGAAGACGACAACAGAGGAAATTAAGGACCGTATTGGTTCATGTTTATTTCAATAAGAGCTCTTCCACACATCTGTCATTTCTCTCCATCCGTATGTCCCACAGTATGAAAATCCCTCCGCTCTCCTGTCACATTTAGCCTCGGCAAAACCAGATAAGTGGTCACACTCGGTTTACTGCAATATAAAGCTGCAGCTGGCGCACGAGATACAGCGAGAGCTGACACACCTCCGGCCCTCTGCAGCACCAAACGTCTGACTGTACAGAAGCTAAATGCGCTGCATGTAAACCTCAACTCACTGATTTCATTTAATTATCACACGGCTTTCTGAGTCTTTGCGCGGGTGGAATGGCTAAAGTGCCGTGCGTGTGTGTGTGCGTGTGTGTGTGTGTCTGCCGCCTGGTGTTTTACTTCCTCTCTGCCCATTGGCAGTGCCGTGGAACAGATTGTCAGCTTTGCATCACTGCTTCAATAATGCAGCATTTGCAGTATGTATTTTTATCAGTAGCAAAAGAAACTCTGGCTCTGCAGATCTCATGATGTGAACGGAGCCTGAAACTGCACCAGCGGAGGAAGTACATAGATAGAAGATGGTGTGACGTGTATACAGTATTAGCCAGTGAATATAAATAGCCCTGGTTCACTCAAAAGCTCAAGTCATACTGGTCATGGTCATACTAGAAGTATTCAGATCCTGTACTTAAAGGTACTATATGCAACAATTTACGTGTTTCATCGTTTTATATTACCAATGTGTGTACGGATTGTAACGTAACTTAAAAACTGAGACCTTCCCCGACTTTCTCGGTTTCCTATAACAGCCTGTGGACTGATTCTCGGGACTGTTTTGCCGGGAAAATCCAAAGAATATGACGTTTATGCGTGCTTCCGAGTGCCTTGCCTCTCTTCAGCTCCTCTAAAGCGCCAACAGTGTGCAGATAATATAGCAAAATACTGTCTTGAGTGCTTCAGCTAAGGTTGGCCAGCTTGCTGTAACTTACCGTAGCTATGCAGCGTGGATCTGCTTGGTTGCTTCATAACGTTAGCTGATAAAGTAATTTGCAAGTTAATTAGCATCATGGAGCCAATGGTCCGAATAAAATATAGGAACATTACAGAACGATATGTAGGAGATAATGCCCGACGAGCTGTCCATTATCAGGAATTAATGGACGACGTGGAGAGACGTCAGGATGCTGACTGCAGGTCACTTAACGGCCACAGGAGTCACTAATAACAAGGATCTTCTGAAAGTTACATATAGTACCTTTAAGTTGCAGTAATGTAAAAATAAGAGTTGAGAAAACTTATTTCAAGGCTGTTAATTCTCTGCTAATTGACTTTAAGTTGAAGTAACTCAAACCTGTACATTGTAAACCAGTGTCAAGTCTAAATCATCATGAGCTACACCAGAGGAGGTGTACTACCAACCAAGATGAATGGCTTGGCGAGGTATGTTGAGCCTAATGGTTCGTGTCCACAGGGGCGTTTTTTATCGGGGTGCGCCGCTTCCCAGCGTTGGACGCTTGGTGTGCTGTCACTAGAAACAAGGCACTCGGCTCCTGATTGGACGAACTCTTTCCCGCCGTCGTCTGCTGCTCCCAGCTTTCAAACCGGAACCAGTATGGAGGCTCGTTTGGAAACTTTCATCTCTTATTTCACGAAAATAGTTCACCAAAACGTGTTTCTGAAAACATTTAAGACGAGAAATAATCCATGTTGATGAATCTGTCTTTATCTTTGATCGACAACGTTTAGTTTAAAAGATTCTCGGGAGTTTGGAGAGGCGGCGAGTCGCGACGGACGCCCGTGATTTACATAAAGTAGACGAGCCCTCAACTTTATGCAAATGAGGAGCGGGCGTCGTGACGCCTAGTCTCTCGAATCGCGCCGCCACGCTACCAGAATGCATTGCGCGGCTGCTTACATAGACAATGAATGGGGAGCGTGGAAAGCACGGAGGCTGTGGACACGTACCATAAAGCCAGAGTTTCCAGCTCTCTTTTAACCTGGCTAGATCGCCATGGTAACTAATGCTGCACACTAAACCTGCTCCAGAGTTTCTGATTGAAACTCTGGACATTGAGTGGACTGGAGTGTTTTCGTAGTTCCCACAACTCCAGCAGATTGACAGGTCTTTTCTCGAGCTGATCACGTCAATTTCAGGAGTCACATTTTCCCAGTTAAACATTCATTCATATGCAATAAATTATTTAAAGGGTAACTTTGGTATTCTTTTTTTCTTGTCTAAGTGACTAATAAGGACGATTGGTCGAGTATAGAGGGGAGAGGGTTACGCTGTTACAATCAGCTGCGAAACGAGCTGCGAGGTTAAGTGAGCAGCGTCAATGTAACGTTAAATGGGCATGTCAAGACAGACTTTTGTAGTTCCCCAACTAATAAAGATTTAAGAATAGCAGAATTATCAGAGGGTGATTTGTTCTGTCCAACACTGTGGACTGTAAAGCCCCTCCAGAACTGCCACTGAGACATATATTCCAGATTACAGTTGGACATGTCGTATGTTGTATTTGGCGAAACTTAAACCCCCTTCAGTCGAGCTTTTCTAGCTGTTCCCGCTAGTAATCCACTAATCCCAGAGGCTCGGTCTGCAGTATAATAACGTCTTGTATTGTCACATCATTGCCTCTTTAGGGAGCGGAGCGTGAGCTGAATCTGAAACTCAAAGCATCATACGGCTCAAATGGCATCTGTGAACAGAGCAGTTGCAGTTTCTGACAAATGTGAATATTTAGTCTTATTATGAGCTCCCCCTCACGACATGAATAAATGAAAAGCAATCCATTCTCAGAGCCCTCTGGGAAATTAAACCAAGCACTCAAAGACGCAATAAATCGGCGTCCTGTTTGATGACCTCGCAGCAACACCGATGCAACAGTTCTGAGAGGTTGTTAGTTAATTGCCGAGGCGACGTCGGCTTGAGAGAAACATTTGACTCTATAATGTTGCAGAACCAGACGGGGTTTTGTCCACAAAGTGTCTCTGACTGGAGTTTTCATGTGCATCCATTTGTCAGCATTAATAGTGTGTGTCTATGTATCCAGTGTTCTCCTGTGTGTGTGTGTGTGTGTGTGTGTGTGTGTGTGTCCACGTGGTGAGATGGTGTTTTTCATTTCCTCCCACCTGAGAGCTCAGAAGCAGCAGGTAGTGTTTTAAAGTCTAAACAAAAGCAGAACTGGCCCAAAAGCCCGATCTACACCAGACAGATGGCCGTGAGTAGGTTTACTGATGGAAAAGGTTAATGACGAGTATACACTCAGTTGCCAGTTTATTAGGTACACAGTCTAATACAACAGTCCTGTAGTAAACCTTCATGATTGTTCAGTTTCTGTTAAAACTATTTTAAATGCAGTTTGTGGTGCTGTATCGCATCACACACAGAGAGGTGTTTCTGTTATTTAGCCTTCCCTCATTGATGAGTGGACAAAATAATAGAAACACCTGTCAGTATAACGCAAAACAAATGCAACACGTATACACATATGGTTCCAGGGCAAAACTTAGCTGCTGAAACAGGCAGAGGTAAGTAAGTACACGCATGATATCGAAATGACACGCATGATATCGAAATGACCGTTTTAATGTTAATAGCAGCTTTGCGTCTAATCAATCTACTCTTCCTTACCCAGCATTACTTTCTTCTACTACTGGGGTGTACATCGATGAGGTGGAATTGCCCCGCGTCCCCGCTGTAAAACGCCCTGCACGCCAGACTCACACCACTGAAATACATCGACCATTAATCAATCAATCAATAAATACATCTGTTAAAATACCATATCTGTGTGTTTATTTAACCCTGTTACCTATCTGTACAAATAAGTGTGTTCAATAAACCATTCGTGCATAGTAATTATAGCTATAGTTATAGTTACAGATGTGTTTTTACTGAATATTTCTATTGGAGAATTCATATTTCACAGGCGAGAGCCGAGATCCGTCTACAGTCCTCCAGTCTGCTCCTTCGTTTGCCCTCTCCTGGCCTCAACCATGCAATTATCTGCAGTGCAAAACAAAACAATGTTGTGTTCTATACCTAAAATAATTCCACAATAACTGCATCATTGCCAACCATATGTCTTTTTATTTCATCATCTTGTTGCCGCCTTTTGAAATCGTATTACAGATCATAAAGAACATTAATGAGCCGTCTCCGTCTCCCTCCCTGTCCTCAGACTCTGGTTAGCAGAGTAACACACTGAGGGATAATAGTTGGATAGGCTGGGCTGGACAGAGACTGTATATCAAGCCTCATCGACCGCTGTAGTCAGCTGTACTCGGGGGGAAATGTGCAGCCCGAGCAATTCACTTTTGTCTGTAATGAATCAAAGGTATAATTCAGTGGACTGAAATATGTCTGAGTGTAAGTGTAATCTCTAATGTGCTCTCAGGCCTCCTGGCTTTGGGACACGATGAGCTCACTTGTTACAGCAATTTGCATCTTCCTCCTTGTCAGCTTGAGTTATATAATCCTTTCTCCTGCAATGTGCTGATTCAAACATCTCCTGCCTACTCTTAATTGGCTCTGCAAAGCCTTTTATCAACCCCCGCGGCCTTTGTGCCGAATTACTGTTCATAATCACGGCACCGTGTTTTCTGATTAGCTCGAGCTTACAGGTGCATCTCAATAAAGGCTGCTGACAGATGATTCCTTCAGCGGGCCTGGAAGAAACCCCAGTGGCTGTTGGAGGTAAACATCTGGATCGCCCTCCATGTTTTTGTTGCCTCTCATTAATTCAGTTCAAGTGCAGCTCTGCTCTCAGTGAAAATAAATCACCCATCTGTCTTATTTCATTACAGAGTGTCATGTCACTCCTGTCTTCTTCCATCTGTTCCTCAGAGAACCAGCTCTCCGTTTAAACACCAAACACTCAAAAACACTCTTTGAAGTTTTTAAAGCTTAAATGACTCAGTCTGCCGGCTCCGCTGAGAGCTTCAGGGGGAGACGCATGGTAATTTATTTCCTGTTGTGCTGACACATGAAAGCGTCGGGCTGTCAGAGTCGGTGCGTGGACTCTTATTCTTCCTGCTCAAATTGATTCATTTCAAACACACTTTGTATGGAGTCACTTTGGAAGCGGGAATAATCTCATTGGTTCAGTTGGACCTCGGTGGTTATGTAATGTAACTCTAGCTCTATGAACACAGGTGAAGCCTTCTGTGCTCGATAGGAGAGCGCTCCATGGCTTCTGTGAACTTGACCACTCGTATATACATACTGTAAATGTATGTTCAAGAGGAGTAATACACACCCTACCCCCTATTCAGCATCCACTGCTCCTTGATAACAGGAGAAAGGAAGATATAGGTTGCTCTTCCTGGGGTTTCCTCTTCTATTGAAGGCTTTATAGAGTTGTGAGGACCCACTATAGTTCTGGACCCCATTTTTCGTGTTGTAACAGCAGAAATACAGCAGCTCATTTTCATGTGGTAAAAGACACTTTCTGGCTGTACTGTGTATAAATATTACACGGCTGGGTTAAATACTCGATTCTGATTGGTCAATCACAGCGTTCTGTAATTCCTCTATAGCAGACCGTTGCTATGTACAACAGACCGTTGCTATGGGCGCAGCTCTGATGTCGGTCTCATTACATTTTTCGATATACTATACTATGACTTTTTTTACATACATTTTTTCGACATACTATAATATGACTTTTTTTCATTTAACTTTTCAACATACTATACTATGATGTTTTTTTCATGAAATTTTCAACATAGTGTCCTTTTAAATTAAATTTTTTGACATATTATACTATGACTTTTTTTAATGACATTTTTCAACATACTATTCTATGAATTTTTTTCATTACATTTTTCGACATATTATACTATGACATTTTTTTAATTTTTTAGATATACTATACTATGAAATTTTTTCGACATACTATATATAGTATACTTTTTTTTATTGATACTACCCAATGACTTTTTTTCCAGCATTTTATTCTTTGACATGTCAGGTATTGACTTGTGGTGTAGCTCAGTGTGGTAGATATCTGGTTTGAATACTGGAGGTTGTGGGTTTGATCCTTATGTGGCACAGTATGTTTTCAGGTCTAACTTCTAATGACCAAGTCAAATATACCAAGAGAACAGTCCTCAGTGCGTGTGGCATTGGTGGCTTGGTTGCTAAGTTCCCGGTTCTGGCTGAGGCAGAGCGGGGTTCCATCCCCAAACTCACATCGATGCCCGGTGCCCGACAGTGGAGTGAGACCAGCGTCTCCTCCCAGGGTTTACCAGAGATAACACTGGGGGGTTTACCAAAGATAACACTGGGGGGTTTACCAGAGATAACAACGGGGGGTTATGCAACAGAAAACAGACATTGTAGTAAATTTTACTGAATTGTTACGAAATAAGTATGATGTCTTTATATAATATATAACCCTTTCAGCAGTTTGAGCTCCAGTAGCTCTTCTATTGGATCAGACAACACGGGCCAGCCTTCGCTCTCCACGTGCATCAATGAGCTTCGGGTCTGACCCTGTCGCCGGTTCACCGGTTCTCCTTCCTTGGACCACTTCTGGTAGGTCCTGACCACTGCAGACCGGGAACATCCCTTAAGAGCTGCAGTTCTGGAGATGCTCTGACCCAGTCGTCTAGCCAGCACTATCTGGCCCTCGTCAAAGTCACTCACATCCTTACGCTGGCCCATTTCTTCTGCTTCCAACACAAAGTTCAAAATGTTCACTTGCTGTCTAATATATCCCCCCCCCACTGCCAGGTGCCATGGTAACCAGATAATCCATGTGATTCACTTCCCCTGGCAGTGGTCTGAATGTTACGGCTGATCGGTGTATATTTAGTATTCACACGTGAGATACGGTTCTTTTTCTAATATCAGGGCAGTAGCATGACTCTCCAACGTTTCTGGACTAAACAACACCGAATAACGCAGAGCGGACGGCGATAACAACGCTACACCATAAGGCTCAACATGGCTGTGAGCGTGAAGAAGAAGAAGACGATAGCGAGATGGATCTGGAACCCGGGCTCGCTAAAGCACTTGAACCGATGACCAGTAAGCTAATGACGGCTATTAACGCTAGAGCCGACCCACCGGCTGAAACAGTCCTCTCTCACATTAACGGACTGAAGAGGGCTGGAGACCGACCGGATGAGGGTGAAGCGAGGACGCTACAGCTGGAAACTACTAATGAGCCACAAGCTACTAAAATGCTCTCAAGTCTCTCTCAGACCACATAGACCAACACAGGAAGGAAACGCAAACTCCACACATACTACGTTCTTAATTGTAACCCTGGACTTTATTGCTGAGGCGACAGTTTTAACCACTGGCCCACTACATGGAAGTCAGTATTCTGAAGTAAGACAAAGCTTCCCCAGTTGTAGAGCTGTGGTTTGAAGCCTATTATTGCACAAGACTAGATTCAAATGAAGGCTTCGGTTAAAGTTTTGGAGAGATATCATTTGAGTGTTCACTCAAAGGTGACCTTTATTTGTTTACAGTGGAGCCGCCCAACAGAATAAATCAGAATAGCATTGTTTCACTGTCTCACTGTAATTGAATGCCGCGTTGCTGCTGTTGGTCCGGGGATGCAGGACCTGATGAAAGTAAATGAATGACTTTGTGATGCTGTGAGCGGAGCAGCTTCCCTGCGGGAGACGGATCAGAGGAAGCTCAGCCGTGGTTATTGTTCACAAGTCCCAGTGCTGCACACAGCCAGCCAGCCAGCCCTCCTCACATCACACTGTTCAGTCAGACCACAGTATCACCACCATGTTGCTGCTATATAGACGACTGCAGAGTAGATAATAACCAAATTACAAGGTCGTACGACCACTTTTAATCTAAAACTGCAGCCATGATTTTGGAGCAAATTCATTCCACGACCGTACATGCTGTGAAAAATCTTCTGTAATACAGTAACACAGCAGCAGCTCTGGGCTCTCTGACAGTAAACCTGCTGCAGTATGCGCGCCGATTTACTGCAGTACGTTTCATGACACATGTTGATATCGCTGCTGTCAAAGATTCCCCACCAGCGTAATCCTCGGGTGTCAGAGAGATGTTGAGCTAATGGTCTTCATGAGGAGGTGAGCAGCAGCCTGTCAGGCGCTGCGGCTCATCTCCTCGCTAACATCCTGCTGAGGAGATGAGTCAGAAGAGGCGACTGTCTCTGTCGACTCACTTATTCTCCTCAGCATCAAGTTGCATGTATGATAATGACAATTAATTTCACTTTTCAGCACTAGTGTTCATTGTGTGAGCTATTTTTAGATTTAGTCTCAGTCCTAAAATAAACAGTCAACTACATTTTAGTGTTGTTTGAGTCCTCCTGCTTCATTTATGAGAAAACGTGTCCTAAACACCAGCAGCTCCGTATGATGTCCTACCGGTCTGTTGCTAGGTGACCATCCCCGCCCTGGTGAATCTACCTCACTACTGCCGACTACAGAAACAGAAAAATGTTGGAAGGTAAAAGCAGAGCAGGGAACTTGTTCTGTTGTTGGCTGTCCTCCCATTAGCTGAGGATGTGAAGACCAAGTGGAAGACATGTCCTCACAACAGGAAAACTCAATGAGGGTCGGTACACAGCAGGATTCACTTCACTTTAAAGGTCCCATATTGTAAAAAGTGAGATTTTCACGTCTTTTTTTTATTATAAAGCAGGTTAAAGTGCTTTATAAATACTGTGAAAGTATCAAAACGCTCAATCCACGGAGAAATACACACAGCCCGTATTCAGAAATTGTGAGTTTGAAACAAGCCGTCAGGATTTCTGTCCATTTGTGATGTCACAAATATACAATATTTAGACCATTACACGGTTTTAAACGTAAACATTCTAAATGAGTCCCAGTTTATTTCCTGTTGCAGTGGATGTGAATGACATCAGCTGACAGGAAGTAAACATGGACCCAAGCTGTTGCCTAGCAACGCAATTCCGTTGAAATGCACTAAAACGGAGCGTTTCAGACAGACGGTGAATACAGGTATATTCAGACAGACAGTACGAGGAAAACAACTTTAACATTACAGCATGTAAACATGTTTTAGTCAAAACGTAAAATACAAGAATGAAACTTAAAATTAGCATAATATGGGACCTTTAACATCATACACACACACACACACACACACACACACACACACACACACACACCTATCCCAAACGTGCTGCTCGCATGTCTACAAAATTAAATTATTATTATTATTATTATTATTACAAATTGATCCGAGCAGAAATTAACTTTCTTCACTTCACTGTATCAGACTAGTATTTTTTTTTATCTGCCACTTTAGAAATCTCTGCACTAAATGAAGGAATACCAATTTAGATCTGAAGTCATTCAATGTTCGATATATTTTACATAAAAACATTATATACATGGTAAATTACAGTGTTTGAATTACACCGTGGAGGGAGGGTAGTGTACACAGTACTGTACTTTGTTATTGTCATCTATAGTGGTTATTTGCATGAAAACACACAATTCAAATGATTATGATTATTTAAATATTTGTTTTGATTTGAAGTTGTCATAAAGTGAAACAGGTCATAATTCTCTCTCTAATATCTATTTTATATTGATGTGAAAACATCTCCTTCAAACAACTGGATTTATTCAAAAACTACATTTTACCAGATTACATTTGAACACATCATGATAACGTTGTATTTTACCTTCAACCCATGGTAATTTTTCCTGAGCCGACTTTGAACGCCTCATAACAATAACTCAATGGCACCCCCGTTAACGTTGGTATCTCCGGTATTCATCCAGTCAGGACTGAGCTGCCCACCTGATGTCACTTTCATTTGCACCGAAGCAGCTGAAAGTGATTCACAATCACTGGTGCTTCTTAAATGGACGGATTGACATCCCTGAAGTTTAACTGATGACGGTGTTTTACTGAGATGATGGAGTGTTCCCTTAATGTAGACAAACACTTGGATAATGTGGGGTATAAAGAATATTGAATCGTTTGTAGGATTTAGCTCCCGTCTTTCATCCAGTGGCCTTTTTAACTTAAAAACTTAAACTGTATTAGATTCATCATATACATACATGAAATCTGACCTCTGCATGTCACCCATCCTCAGGAGCATCTTCAGGGGTTCAGTGTCTCGCTCAAGGACGCTAGACGGTCATGTAGACGGTCGGAACCGGAGATCGAACCGGAGATCGAACCGGAGATCGAACCGCGATCGCACGGTTGAAGGACGACCATTCTACCCTCTGAACTACAGCGGTGAGATGAAACGTGAAGGCAGGCAAAGGAAGAGGACACTCAGCCATCTGTTTCTCTCTCTCAGGACTACAGTATACAGTAGGTGGCTCCCACCATGAGAGAGCGAACATCAGACTATGTTTGTCAGAGGAAAAAGAGAAATGGAGGTCTTGCTGTTGTTACATAGCAATCTGCTGCTGTAGGAGCTAAAAATACTGGCAGACCTCCTCAGCGTCTGCCTAATGTCAGAGTAAGACCGTATCTTAAGTGTTGTCCTTTATCTTAAGAGCTCATTGTTAAGCCTCAGAGTGCTCAGGCCCTCCTGGGAGGACTCACTCCTCAGTAAGTATCCACAGAGCCAACGCACACAGTGGAGGAGCTGTGGAGCTCTGGAAAGGTTCACTGCACATCTTCAGCTCTGACTGCAGGCTGATCTGCCGGTGAACTCCAGTGGACGTCGCCTCGTTAAGCTCAGTCAAACACAGTCGGGCATATAGGGATGAATGTTTAGGGTCCGGGTGAGTGAAGAGGAAAATGTATGCACTCGTGCGTCACATCACACGGTCAGTCGTGTTGTAATACCCGTCTATGAATATCAAGACACCAGGAAACCTCTAGTAGGCTGCTGCTCTCTGAAGAGAGAGATGATTATTATACTTCTCCTGCTGATGTGCAGGCAAAACATCAAATACTGTAATAAATGAGTATTAAAATAACCTAAATCATCCTTCACTTTAACCTGAATATCTTCGCTCCCCATTTACCGATGGAAGTGAAGAGGTTGAGTTGATATTTCAAGCAGATTTATCTATGTATTTTTAGCTCTTTCTACAGAGTTTGAGGGAAACGGAAGTTATTAAAGAGTCTGTTACTGTAGGAGGATCTATGAGTTCTAATGGTACGTGTCCACAGCCTCCGTGCTTTCCACGCTCCCCATTCATTGTCTATGTAAGCAGCCGCGCAATGAATTCTGGTAGCGTGGCGTCGCGATTCGAGAGACTAGGCGTCACAGCGCCCGCTCCTTATTTGCATAAAGTTGAATCCTCGTCCACTTTATGCAAATCATGGGCGTCCGACGCAACTCGCCGCCTCTCGAAACTCCCGAGGATCTTTTAAAATAAACGTTGTTGATCCAAAATAAAGACAGATTCATCAACTGCATGGATTATGTCTCGCCTCAAATGTTTTCAGAAACACATTTCAGTGAACTATTTACGTGAAATAAGAGAAGAAAGTTTCCAAACGAGCCTCCATACTGGTTCCGGTTTGAAAGCTGGGAGCAGCAGCCAACGCCGGGAAAGCGTTCGTCCAATCAGGAGCCGAGTGCCTTGTTTCTAGGGACAGCACACCAAGCGTCCAATGCTGGGAAGCGTCGCGTCCCCTCGCGATAAAAAACGCCCCTGTGGACACATACCATAACTCGACTGAAAGCTGTTCTACTTCCGTCTGGATCCAGGTGAGATTTTGATGCAGCGTGTGTGAAAGCACTCAAACATAAATTCAGTTTCTTTCGTTAGTTACAAAAAAAGAATCAGCTCCATGCGCCGCTGCTGGACCCAGAGAGGTCCATGTTAACTGTAGATCTGGACTGGATTTACAAGTCTCTGTTGGTTTTGGACAGATTAGGACCGCATTGACGCCACGTTCATCGCTTCAAAGTTTGAAGGAGCTCCCTGATTATGCTGCTTAAAGGAATAGTTCTCTGTCCTCGTGTCCTCACAGCAAGTAGCGGGAAAGGCTTTGCTCAGGAAAATACTAGATAGCGGGGCAGTGTTGATAAAGTACACATGTTTATAGAATCATATCATCATATGAATGGTAACTATTTCACTGAAATGTGTTTCTGCTTCACTTAGAGGGGAGATAGGAGACCGGGAGGAGCTTTTATTCTGAAAAATGTGTTTTGAGCTCATAAGAATGTTCATAAAATGACATTGTGTTCATGAATGTATATTTTACATGGAGCTAATGTAATTTACTGTAAGATAATTGTGTATTTTTGTGGCTTAACAAGTGTATTTATTTTGTACTGTTGTCTTTGGGTATGACTAAAATTCAGGCGTCGTTCGGGCGATGTATTAGAGGAGGCATTGAGCTGAAGTCCGCCTACTGTGATAGCTCGTGCACTGTATGTACAGTATATATATATATCATTCATGAAGGGAGTTTGACTGGCTGTCTACTTGTGGTTGAAATACACTGCCTTTGCTTTAGCTGTAGTTTCATTAGTGTAATAAATAACTCTGTTATGTAGGAGTATTTTTAGTCCTAGGTTCACTTCCAGCTACATTCCTCAGAGTGATTGTGAGACGGTTGATAAATGTGCTCTATCTTTATATTATCCATCCAGACCTGATAGCCTTATATAAGGTGGTTGAGGGAGAGGCTGCATGGCAGATAAAGAGGGTGGCTTGGAAGGCAAACTGGAGAGAGAGATCCAGCTTGATTATTCTGTTTGAACAGCAGAAAGACTGCCTCTCTTCTCCCCTCCCTCCGTCCTGCCTTGGCAGCTCTGGAGCAGATTCATGACTGCAACCCTGAGACGAGTCTGGTAAACAACGCAGGGAGAACCTGGGGAGCTCCTCACCGCCTTCTCCACACCGGCCACACACACTTAACCCAAACTGGGAAGCTATAAATGGAGAGAAATGTTCAGCTGTAAACATCAAACTCCAGCTTCAACAGCTGCAAACATAAACACAGATCAGCACGTAATCTCCCCATTAATACGACTTCAGCGTGTTTAGAAGAGCTGAGAGCACCTCTGTCACACTGGAAGAGGCTCGTCGTCTACTGTATATAGAAGCTGCTCTATGAATATATGAATGAAGGACATGCTCAGGAGGAAGTCTTCCTGAGGCTGAACACTGACCTGACATGCTGCCTCCATGTTGAAAGCCAAGTCACGCACACGGAGGAATGCAGCCAATTAATACTCCAGTAGAGCTCCTCTCAGCCAGCCGACAACTCGCTCTACGAAGTGAAGCCGATGCTGAAGAGCCTTAAAGGAGTCAGATTGGAACAAATGTGATTTTAAAAAGTTACTTTTATAAAACGGTCGCTATATCGTGACAGTAGTACATGAGACAGGTAACCTGAAAAAATCATGTTCCTTTGTCTTCTGCAAGATTTCACAGACCGGAGGAAAACAAGCAGTAAGAGCTGATCTGAGGTCTGCTGTCCAGCTGCCGTCTCTGAGAGCCGGCTGTCAATCACTCTGAACTCTGACCAAACGGTGAAACTAGTCAGCGCTGATCAAATATGAATCAATATTCTGTTACGTTAATGCCTGTTTCTCTCCTCAGATGTTCTCAGAATCATCTCGTAGTGTACGGTTTAGCTGGAAAATGAGAGTTTGTGAAGTCGCCGCCGTCATTTTTAAATCTGGTGAAGGAACGCCAAGTTCCGGTCCCATGACCGGAGCTCAGCCAATAGGAACGCTCTCTCTCTCTCTCTGAAATGACCTGTGATTGGTCAAAGTCTCTCGTCACGGGCTAGATGTTCTAAAGCCTGAAAACAGAGCCATGAGGAGGAGCAGAAGTCTAGAAGTCAGAAGTCTCTCAGAACACTTGAATTACAAAAAAAAAAAGTCTGAAAAAAGTCTGAAAAATGCCTGGAAAAAAAAATGTTGGAAAAATGTTGGAAAAAATAAGTCAGAAAAAAGGTTATTATGGGATGTCTGCCCAATGATGCCAAAAATATAGTGCCTACTGCAGCTTTAAACTTGTATTCTTTCTAACAGCCAGCAGATATAATTGATAATCAGTTGTATACACAGACTGCAGTCTGTCCGCCTGTTGGCTCAGACAGACGGGGTCTTGTTGCTGATGTTGTTCCAGTTGTGTATAAGTTGACATTTAATGCAATAAAATCTATTTTGTAGCCTAAAGAAGTTCTTTAAAGGTAACTTTACTCAGGGTACATTCTAACACACCTACTTTTTACTTTTACTTAAAGGAGACATATCACGCACATTTTTCGAGTTCACACTTGTATTTTGTGTTTTTACTAGAACATGTTTACATGCTTTAATGTTCAAAAAACACATTATTTTCCTCGTACTGTCTGTCTGAATATACCTGTATTCACCCTCTGTCTGAAACGCTCTGTTTTAGCGCATTTCAACGGAATTGCGTTGCTAGGAAACAGTTTGGGTCCATGTTTACTTCCTGTCAGCTGATGTTATTCACATCCACTGCAACCAAGGCCTGTGGAAGGAGGCTGGGTCACGGGTGGACACGGGTCTTGGGGTATGGGGTATAACACATCCGCAGTGTAACTGAAGCTGATTTCTGTCCATTTGTGATGTCATAAATCTACAATATTTAGACCATCACAGTTTTAAACGTAAACATTCCAAATGTGTCCCAGTTTATTTCCTGGTTGCAGTGTTTGTGAATAACATCAGCTGACAGGAAGTAAACATGGACCCAAGCTGTTGCCTAGCAACGCAATTCCATTCAAAATGCACTAAAACGGAGCGTTTCAGTCAGAGGGTGAATACAGGTATATTCAGACAGACAGTACGAGGAAAATAAAGTGTTTTTTCAACATTAAAGTATGTAAACATGTTCTAGTAGAAACACAAAATACAAGTATGAACCTGAAAATGAGCACGATATGGGACCTTTAAATAATAAAAATTAAAAAGTTGAACACATCCTTACTTACAGAAGCCTGTCTTCCTGCTCTATTTTGTTGGCATTGTGATGAAAGCTTGAACGATGGGCTGTAAGATGATCCCAGGTTTTTAACTTCTGCACCTTCATGCCCTCCTGCAGCCGTGTAATCTCCTACCTTCCTGTGCTTGTGCCGCAGAGGGCAGGAGGTCCTGCCAGCTTTAGCTTTATGAGCTCTTAGAAACCCAGAGGCCAGCCTATAAACGACCAATTAGATCACGAGGGACTGCATACCTGCCCAGGAGGAACCATAAAACCTAATAAGAAGGAAACATTTGGAGCATGCAGGAGGCTCTCTGCTGAGGATAATTGCGGCTGGGGAACTCCACTCCATCCCTAACGCCCTGCTCAGGACCGCTTCACAATACCCAGCTGCTTCTGAGGAGCAGGACAGGAAAACTATTCTCACATTTCCATTCATTGGGTGATAAAGTGAACGTGGGCCACACTGGTACAGATCCCAGATGGATGTTTTTAGCCTCAGAAATATGGATGAAACGTCTCCTTTGGGGGTGAGGGATGGGGTCGTCAGCAGCAGCCGGCACGGAGAGATGATTATACGCTGCATACATTCATACATATACAACCAGGTACCTCGACAGCTTGAATAAATAAGACGACAGCAAACAGAAGCTGCTTTTTGCTTTGCCGTTTACTTGCAACACAGGCTTTGGCAAATGTAGTTTAATTCGGCGGTCGACACAGTTCAAGACACAGCCGTTGATTGTTCCGTCGGACCGCTCGTATTGCTTTGTTATACATTTAGAACACGACGTGTCACACATGGCATACAGAACAGGCAGCACAGACACAGAAAACCAGAGTAAGACTGTTGGTTCAAACATGGAGGAGTCGCCGCTGTACGTCTGCACGTGGTGTTAAAGGAGACGGGGGAAGGACGAGGAAGACCATGACGCTGTGATTCATATTCTCTTCCCCTATGACACACATGCTACCAGCTGTATAACACACATGCTACCAGCTGTATAACACACATGTTATCAGCTGTATAACACACAGGCTACCAGCTGTATAACACACAGGCTACCAGCTGTATAACACACATGTTACCAGCTGTATAACACACGTTACCAGCTGTATAACACACATGTTACCAGCTGTATAACACACATGCTACCAGCTGTATAACACACATGTTACCAGCTGTATAACACACAGGCTACCAGCTGTATAACACACATGTTACCAGCTGTATAACACACAGGCTACCAGCTGTATAACACGCATGTTACCAGCTGTATAACACACAGGCTACCAGCTGTATAACACACAGGTTACCAGCTGTATAACACACAGGCTACCAGCTGTATAACACACAGGTTACCAGCTGTATAACACGCATGTTACCAGCTGTATAACACGCATGTTACCAGCTGTATAACACACATGCTACCAGCTGTATAACACGCATGTTACCAGCTGTATAACACACATGTTACCAGCTGTATAACACACATGTTACCAGCTGTATAACACACAGGCTACCAGCTGTATAACACACATGTTACCAGCTGTATAACACACATGCTACCAGCTGTATAACACACATGTTACCAGCTGTATAACACACAGGTTACCAGCTGTATAACACACATGCTACCAGCTGTATAACACACATGTTACCAGCTGTATAACACACATGTTACCAGCTGTATAACACACAGGCTACCAGCTGTATAACACACATGTTACCAGCTGTATAACACACATGTTACCAGCTGTATAACACACGTTACCAGCTGTATAACACACATGTTACCAGCTGTATAACACACATGTTACCAGCTGTATAACACACATGTTACCAGCTGTATAACACACATGTTACCAGCTGTATAACACACAGGTTACCAGCTGTATAACACACATGTTACCAGCTGTATAACACACATGTTACCAGCTGTATAACACACATGTTACCAGCTGTATAACACACAGGCTACCAGCTGTATAACACACATGTTACCAGCTGTATAACACACATGCTACCAGCTGTATAACACCGGTCAACTCACGGACTCTAACTGGAGCTGTGATCAACAGGAGACCGATGGAGGAGGAGGTGTCTCTGTTTCCAGCTGATACCGCATCAACAAAGAGATTCTCCTTCATTATTAAGTACCAATCTTTTTACAACGTGGGTCTTATTCTCATCATTTTGGCCTTTTTATGAGTAATAATAATAACATTGTAATCACCGAGTAATAGCTGAGATTTGGGGACACGGTGACCACGAAGCCGGAGTAGTCAGAAGATCAGACAGGTTCGTTAACCCCTGTGTCAGCCTGGTCTCCTAAAAATGACGTTCCCATGCTACAAAACTGCATCGTCACATTACATTTTGAGGGAAATGTATTTTCTGTTTGTTTTCGACGTATCACAAATACATTTAATCAAAGTGTGCATAGGGAGGAGGTCGGGGGGGGATGGATAACGTGGGACTTTCACCAGGAGACCGCTGTTGGTGACCTGTGTGAAACCAGAAGTACTTATTCTAACCCAAACCAGGATTCTTTACTAAACCTAACCAAGTAGTTTTGTTGCCTAAACCTAAACCTGGAAATGCAGTTTTGAAACGACAAAAGCATTATGAGCAGTTAAAACACTATAACTAGGGATGCTGATTTTGAAAAATGTTCTTAACCGATAACCGACCCTCGTTAACCGATTATTAACCGTTAACCGACAAGATATGTGCGTCGCATGCAGCGGTGCGCCAGCTGCATGAGAACAACAGACAACTGATAACCCAGTTCACCATCAGGAGAGCTACGATGCTGCGTTCACTGTCTCCAGTCCACCGTCCGGGAGCGTTAACTTAGCAGCTGCGATGCTGCGTTCACTGTCTCCAGTTCACCGTCCGGGAGCGTTAACTTAGCAGCTGCGATGCTGCGTTCACTGTCTCCAGTTCACCGTCCGGGAGCGTTAACTTAGCAGCCACGATGCTGCGTTCAATGTCTCCAGTTCACCGTCCGG
>CAKAKR010055315.1:0-14812 GCA_916700685.1 Adelosebastes latens
GCATTTTCTGCAGCCAGCTCCTTGTATTCCTCGTCGCAGAGCGTTCAGGATTCTGACGAGATCACACTGAAGCACACAAATATACATGCAATAGACAAGTGAATGAAGTGTAGCCATTTGCATCTGTTGTAAAGCAGCCCTGAATCACTACCAGCAAAATTAAATTCCCTTCATTCATTGCTTTATCCAAAACTTCAGCCAAAAATTCTCAATTTACTATTGAGTGATGGTATTTAAGGGAAGTTGTGTCTGTATTTCACCTAAATACAGACACTTAATAGCAAATAGAAATATCCTCTACAGTCAACTGCATATTATCCACAAAAACTAATGTCAGGTAAACTAAACTACAGCGGCACCAAAAGCCTATTGTGTCCATTACTCGCAGTAAACATATTACTGCAATCATGTTGTAAAATTCAAAACACTACAGTTCAGATGTCTCAATACGACAAATTTGTGTAATTTACAATTTTGGAAATGAAAAACAAAACGTATAATATAACTCAATCATCTTTCCACATCTCTTTAATATATTTAATAGCCTATACTGTAGATAATATGGGGAAAAGAAGTGACCATTCAGTCTGAATATCAGGATACCCTTCTCTTGAAAATTATTCACAGTAATTATATTTGTTGAAGCTTTAGACAAAAGGTAAAGAAATTAAAGAAAAACTAGGCTGTCCTAAGTAAGTGTAGTGCTAAAAAAAAATAGCCTAAAAGTGTTTCCTGCTTAGAAAATCTCACCTCGTCTTCTGAGTTGTTGCTTTTCTCCGGGTCTGCTGAACACTGATTCTTTAGCGATATTGGAGTTGTAGTATTTGCTTGTAGTTCTGGTGTACTTTCCATAGTCGCAGTTTTCCACTGAGAGATGTTTTCTCTGTTGAAGGTCAACCATGTTGTTTTTTTTCTAAACCTAACTATAGTGGTTTTATTGCCTGAACCTAAGCAGTGTTTTTGTTTACTTGACAACATTAAGCACGTGTTTACTGCGACCAAAAAAGAGGGTTCTGACAAAGCATCTGCATTTTGTGTAATTACAGGGTTTCAGAATGTGATGGCATCACAAGACCTCAAAATGTTACAAATCCATACAACTATTAAACAAATCAATGCTCTTTTTTACAAGAGCGCATCCAAAGGGAGTGTGTATTTGTAATAATAAGTCTGTCTTATAGCACACAGCCCTGGTTACCAACTCAGAGATCCAGATACTGGACACTAAAAAGGAAAAGGACCATTATTTATCTATTTTTGTTTGCATTCATATGTGGATGCACTATCTAGTGTACGTTACAGTTATTGCGTTACAATTGTCTCTTGTTTGAAAGTGCCTTTATGGTTCTTCACGTCTGAACCCGGGTAGTCAGCACACCGTTTTTTATATACCAGATATGAATATTACCAAAACAAAATTCTGTTGAAGCAAACATGCAACCATTGTGGAAATGAAAAAGCATTCCCTTAAATGTACTGTGTTGAAGCTTGAACTTATTTTGAAGCTCGATCTTGTGAAAACTGACCAATTTTGACTTTTTACTAACATACATAACATGTATTCCTACAAGGTTTGGGCGATGGGACGATCCATACCATGAAACAATATACATTTGTGTACTTTATGATTTAAACTGAAGTAACTGTCCCTTCGATATCTGTGGTCAGTTGTGGGCAAAGTTGTACAATGAGCAGTCCTGTTTTATGACAGTTCTCGATTTTTATATGATTTTTTTTTTTGCTCTTTCGACAACTTTCAATTCACGAGTATTCTGTGATGTGTTCAGATGTTCGAGGAGGAAATTCAAAAAACCTCAAAACCCTGATTACAAAAAGAAACAATCAACAGCAACATACTGTCACAACATGCTGAGCTGCAAAGTCATAATGGGGAAGATATCAAATAAACATTAGCTGTTGTTTGTTCCAATTCTGCTTTTTTTTCAAACTCTAATATATTCCAAGATGTAAAGAACAAATCAGAGCCAACTGTTGGCATTTCAAATAAAGTGTAATGAGTACTGAAGAAGCTTGAACAATCTTCTACAACTCAATTCCAACACAGTTTCAGTCTCAGTTCTTTAGTAATTCATTAATATTTTAGGGTTATTAGCACAAAACTGTAAACAAACTGGCACACTGAAATCCAGGGAAAGCTATGCTGTGCTTGTCAAGTCCAGGTTAATTACTATGTAAACCAAAAGGATGAAAATAGGTAGACAAAAGCATCATTTTATTTTTCTAATTTACAAAACAGCCTCAAACCGTCCAAATACCACCTCCTCTTCCTCCTTTTTGCCTGCTCAACACGGAGGTTTGCCACAGTTCACTTTCTAGCAGGACTGTCCTAATTGGTTGCCATGGGGACCAAAGATGTGGATGTTAGGTATCTAGGCTTTCTCATCATCACTCCCTGCCATGCTGCTGTCTGTAGAGTCTGCTTCCTCTTCCTCTTCCTCTTCCTGTTGCTGTGGTTCTGTTTTTGGGTGCTGTTCGGGCTCCGTGGTGCTGGAGGGTTCTGTGGGTTCTGTTGTGGTGGTGCCGCCCTCTGCTGGCTTGGTGGTGTTGTCCTGCTGGCCCTGATCGCCTCCGTCCAGGAAAGTAGACCAACCCTTCAGTCGCTCCTCCCGCTCGCGTGTCGTCTCTTCCACCTGCACAAAAAGAATTAGCATGTAAATTCTTGCCAGATATAGAGTGTAAGTTTAAAATCTAAGATATCACAATAACTGAAATATCACATGATGACCGACAGGCTCCGGTAGCCTATTGGTATGTTGTATTGGTACGTTTTCCTGACTGTTATTCACTAGTATGGATTAAGCTTCAAAAATGCTGCATCCGTAAAACTTCCATAATGCAACTCAATGGCCAATCTCTTGCTTGCTAAATGCCCATTTGTATTTTGCATTTGGTTTACCTGATAGTCTGTCGTTCCATCCCAAAGCACAGCAGTCAGCTGCCTTCCTCCAAACCAGCGACCATTGAACGACTGAATGCATGCATCGGCTTGATCAGGCTCCTTAAATGCAACCGATGCCACGCCGTCTGGGTGTCTCTGCAGCATCAACACAACCACATACCAGCTCCTTATTGATGCCGCTAACATAAAATTCAAACCATTCTGCTATGACTATGTAACAACACAAATGACATCAAACTCACGTCAAAGAGGATGACCTTCTTGACCTCCCCGAACTTCTCACACTCTGTCCGCAGATCCTCGCGATACTCATTCAACTCCAGGGGGTCTTCCTACAAAGGTCAACACAGAGATTAATACCCTCAATGAACAGTGAGTGTGTGAGCTTGTGAGCGTGTATGTGCATGTGTGTGTGTCTCTCCACACCTCAAAGTCACTGGGGTGGAACATGTTCCTAATGATGACAACTTTTTCATGCCTCTTCCTCACATCTCCTTGCTTCTCTGGCCTCCAGTCCAGCTGTCTACACAGAGAAAGACACAGACAAAAGGAATACTCAATTACTCGTCGTCTCTTAATCCACTTCATCATTTTGGGGAGTGTTTATCCCTACATTGCTTAGTGGCACTTGTGGGAGGTCAAACAAAAAAGAATAAGGAAGTAAAGTTTACTTCTGTTGCTGCTGCATCTTCTTTCTATAATCTTTGTTCTTCTTCTTCTTCTTGCTGGCGTCATACTGGCCCTTTAGCTCAAACCGTGCCGCTTCCACGTGGAGTCGGTAACCTCGGACCTCTGACTCATCTATCAGACGCAGAGCCAATGCCACTGACTCCTTCTGCAGAGAATCACAAACATGCACACTGTCACGTCACTTGAGTGTAACGCAATACTAACTAATACTTATGATCTGTACAGTGTCATTCAAAGCCAAAACCCACGCGGCTGTGGAAACTATAAATTAAGCTTTAGGCAAGCAGAAGGACAGACAGACCTTGAGATAGCAGCAGAGACCATCGCCCTTCAGATTTCCCTCTTTGTCCTTGTAGAGTTTGACCTTGTACTCCTCAGTGATGGGGTCCCGCATCACAATGCCGCACTTGGACATCAACTCAGCAAACTCCTCAGTGCTGATGTCAGGGGGCAGGCCTGAGGAGGAAGAAGATCAGGAGAGAAAAATGAGAGAGAGTGAGATAGGATGAACAGTCAGCTACTCAAAGAGAAAAGAAGTTAGTTAGCGATACCAACCTGATACGTAGACATTTGTGTTTTTATTGTCTTCGATATCAAACCATCCTATAAGCACAAAAAAGGGGAAAAAAGCATTTATCAAAAGATGCATTTGTACAAATTAAACTTAGAAATTGTACGTATAAATACTGGTAATAGTCATTATTGTAAGCAGGGAGAAATGTGGAAACATACACTCTTAAAAAACACCATTATTATACCACCATTTGGTGATTCCCGTTTGTGTGTTAGTTACTGCACTGGTTTTCTCTCGTCCCTCTGGTTGTGGATGACGTTTACCTGGGTCTGCTTTCCTCTTCTCCCCTTTCTGTTTGGCTTCTTTAGCTTGGGCCTCGTGCTGGTCGTCTGGGTCCGGCTTCTCGGTGGCAACTCCTGGTTTCTCCTTTTCTGAGGCCTTGCTGTCTGGTTCTTGGGCTGCTGGGTTGGAGCTGCTCACTGCAGCTTGGTTGGCATCTGGATCTCCGTCCTGAGTGAAGCCATAGTTGGCCTGGTAGGCAGCAATGAAGTCCTCTGTTATCTAGAGAAACAAAGCAAACCTACTTAAAGCTTCAGTAGGCAACAATTTTTTGGCATCATTGGGCAAAAATGTTATAATAACCTTTCAGCATATTGTATTTCAAGTGTTCTGAGAGAAAACTAGACTCCTGCACCTCCTCATGGCTCTGTTTTCAGGCTTTAAAAAAATGTAGCCCGTGACAGGAGACTTTGACCAATCACAGGTCATTTCAGTGAGAGAGCGTTCCTATTGGTTGTGCTCTGGTCATGTAAGCGGTGCTATGTATTTCCTCAAGAGATTTCAACATGGCTGCCGGGTCACAAACGTTCTCATTTTACAGCTAAACCGTGCACTACAAGATGACTCTGAAAACATTTGAGGCAAGAAATAGGCATTACAGCAACAGAATATTGATTCATATTTGATCAGCGCTGCCTAGTTTGAACGTTTGGTCGGAGTTCGCGAGTGATTGACAGCCGGCTCTCATAGACGGAAGCTGGACGGCGGACGCCAGATCAGCTCTGACTGGTTATTTTTCTCCGGTCTGTGAAATCCTGCAGATGCCGTTAGGAGCATCGGAGGACACAGAGGAACAGGATTTTTTTATTGATTACCTGTTTCATTTACTACTGTCAGGATATAGCGACCGTTTTATAAAAATAACTTTTTTGAATCATATTTGCTCCAATCTCGCCTACGTCAGCTTTAACATTAATACGAAAACTGTTAATAATACATGCAAAAAAATAGGCCTGCAATCCAGTTTGGGGTGCAGTGACATCTGTATTTAGTGCTTCCACTTGTGTTTGGGTCACCAATCATGCATTTTATTGCCAAGTGTGATTAGTGGCAAGTACAACCCATAATCAGTGATAACAAAGGCCACATACAGTACATTTGTATGCAATATATATGCTAAAGACTGCTGCACATACAGCAAGAAAGATCTGAGGCTCAGGGACTGAGAGCCACAGGGAAACTAAAGCTGAGAGGTAGAGAAAAGTTCATACTTTAGGGAACCAGGCCTTCTTTTCATGGTCCCATTCATACACAGTCCCATCCTCTGGGTCAGTGTAGGTGTTGGGGTCAGAGCCATCCTCATTTCTCCGGTCATAGAGTTCCTGCATCCGCAGCTGCTCCATAATCTCTTTGTTGGCATTTGATTGACCAGTCATCTGCAACAAGAATGTGAAATATTAAATCATCCACGTCGACAAGCCAAAGCAGTTAGTTGTATTATGCCCCAAATGTGGCAACATGTTGATTTAAGATCCTGCTTTTTTAATTTCCTAATTATAATTTCAGAAGATGTTGCAAAGATTTAGGATGATTTGGTTAGCCATTATAAGTCAGAAAAGAAAGCAAAGAAGCTTGTCTTTTTCTCTGTGCTCATAGATTCGGTAAACATCTGCCAAAATATGTGTGGTTAAAGCAGGATGGTAAATGCCACTGTCCTAGTCAGGAGAGTGCTGTAACAGCCTGCTCCTCAGTCCTGACTATAGACATGTCTATGGTCCTGACCATAGATAGATAGATAGATAGATAGTAACTTTATTGATCCCGAGGGAAATTCAAGTTTCCAGCATCACAGTTCCATAGTGCAAAACATGTTAGTAAAAAGGCAGTAAAAAAAAGTTAGTAGTGCAAAGTACAAAGTACAAAAAAATATACCAGATATAAAAATACAAAGAGATGAAGAAAAACTGTTAAAACTGAATATAGTGCAGGGTAACAGCTGTGATACACGACTATTAAAAAAAGTGAATATAGTGCAGAAGAGACTGTTAAAAATCAGTATAGTGCAGGGTAACTCCAGTAGCTTAGTCTATGAAAGTTATCCATACATTTCCATGCTCCTGACACAACAAAGCTTTTGCAGAAAAAATCCATTAGCACAACGCCAACCAATCATTTGTTGACTGGCCACTGTCACCGCCCAGTAAGTCATGAACAAGGTATCAACCAGCTGCTTTAATTAATCACAACTGAGAGCTGACAGCTTGAATCAGATTGTAGGCAAAGCTAATGCTAGTTTAGACACATTAAACTCTGCTGCCTGTGTTTACACTGGCTGTTGAGGTTCAGGATCATTCATTTTACTGGTGCAGTAACATCTGGAGGTGTGTGATTGTGAGTATTATTAAGATAGTACACAGCAGGTAAAGGTAGTATTAGTTAGTTGATGTTAGCCAACATGGCTAGTTAGCTTATCGTTACCTTTTACAATAGTCCAGGCGACCTATACTCTGGTAGGTGCAAAAGAGAAGAACTCCGTGTAAAAAACGCAACCACAGAACCGGTATATTTATGATAATTCACCTAGTGTTATAAATGAATTGTACTTGTAAGATGAAGCACTGCGCGCTAACGTTTACCCCCTACATCCGGTAGTTTCATGAAGTACTTCCGGTGTCAGGTTTCGTTTGCGCATGCGTGGCAACTGAGGAATGAAGCGCTCGATTTGTGATTCTACATTTTCATCATAGCAGCCACAGAGAGAGTGTAAACACCTAGAACCAGGGGTCAGCAACCTCTACTATAAAAGGAGCCATCGTAATATTATGAAAATAAAGTCATAAGTTTACGAGAAAAAAAATCGTAATATTATGAAAATAAAGTCATAACTTTACGAGAAAAAATTTCATAACTTTACTAGAAAAAAGGCGTAATATTACGAGAATAAAGTCATAACTTTACGAGAATTTTTTTTTAATATTGCGAGAATAAAGTCATAACTTTACGAGAAAAAAAGTCGTAATATTACGAGAAAAAAAGTCTTAATATTACGAGAATAAAGTCATAACTTTACGAGAAAACAACTCGTAAAATTACTACTTTATAATATTGACTTTATTCTCATAATACTATGACTTTTTTCTCTTAAACTTGTGACTTTATTCTCAGAATATTACAACTTTTTTCTCATGAACTTGTGACTTTATTCTCTTAAACTTGTGACTTTATTCTCATAATATTACAACTTTTTTCTCATGAACTTGTGACTTTATTCTCTTAAACTTGTGACTTTATTCTCATAATATTACAACTTTTTTCTCTTAAACTTGTGACTTTATTTTCTTAAACTTGTGACTTTATTCTCATAATATTACAACTTTTTTCTCATGAACTTGTGACTTTATTCTCTTAAACTAGTGACTTTATTCTCATAATATTACAACTTTTTTCTCATGAACTTGTGACTTTATTCTCTTAAACTTGTGACTTTATTCTCTTAAACTAGTGACTTTATTCTCATAATATTACAACTTTTTTCTCATGAACTTGTGACTTTTTTCTCGTTATATTATTACTTTATATATATATTTTTTCCTCAATGTGGCTCTAATACTCTATTTCCATGTTTATAAATCCCCAGGGAGCAACTGGAGAGGAGCTAAAGAGCCGCATGTTGAGGGCCCTCAGGTTGCTTAGAGACCACTAACCCAAAACGAACGATCACTCCGCCCCGCAGTTTAAACACAGCACGAGGTGGACCGGTGTAACAAAACAAGCGCCGACGGCTCAGACAGCTGCCTCAGCTTTCACTGAGCTCGCTAGCAGGTGAGTACATTTAGCACATCTTTCCTCTGGTTCGACATGGCGGAGGGTCCGGCCAACCTTCCTCCGGGAGACCCGCAGCTCATCGGTATGATCGTGGAGCATCTGAAGAACCGGGGGCTGTTTGACGAGTTCCGTCGGGACTGTCTCGCCGACGTTGATACGAAGGTAATGAGCTAGTCAGCTAACTAAAGCTAGCTGGGCTTCTTCTATGGTTTAACGTTAGCAAGACTCAAAGCCAATGTTAGCTCATGTTGCTAATCAAGCTTGTAATCACTTATAATTGGTATTTAGCTAGTTATTAAATCGTTGCCGTTAAAGTTAGCCGTGTGCTTGTGTCATTGTTTTTTAATAATATTATATAATATATTATAATAATAATTGTATAATAATATATTATAATATAATAATAATATATATAATATATATATAATTATTATAATATAATAAAATAATAATATTATAATATATTATAATTTTCAAAAAACACCTTAACTTTAGCCGTGTGCTTGTGTCATTGTTTTTTAATGATATTATATAATAATATATTATAATTATTATAATAAAATAAAATAATAATATAATATATTATAATTTTCAAAAAACACCTTAAATTTAGCCGTGTGCTTGTGTCATTGTTTTTTAATCATATTATATAATAATATATTATAATAAAATAAAATAATAATATAATATATTATAATTTTCAAAAAACACCTTAAATTTAGCCGTGTGCTTGTGTCATTGTTTTTTAATCATATATAATAATATATTATAATTATTATAATAAAATAAAATAATAATATAATATATTATAATTTTCAAAAAACACCTTAAATTTAGCCGTGTGCTTGTGTCATTGTTTTTTAATAACATTATAGTATAATATATTATAATACAAATTATATAATAATATATTATAATATAATAATTATTATATTATAATATATATAATATATTATAATATAATTATTATTATTATTATAATAAAATAATAATATAATATAATATATTATAATTTTCAAAAAACACCTCAAACACCACCTGTTCATCAAGGCCTATGATCTCAGCTGACTTCTTACACATCACTCTTTTAATTACTTAGCTATAGTGTCTCCTCTGTGTTATTTATTAGTATGATTTTGTGTGCCCCCTTTATAAAGCGTCCTTGGGTTTCTGAAAGGCGCTATATAAGTCTAATTTATTATTATTATTGTCGTTGCTACACTATTATGTATAATGACCGAGTTTACATCCTTGCTGCCAGCCTGCCTATCAGAACCTGCGACAGAAAGTTGACAACTACGTCACGTCGCACCTGAGCACACAGGACTGGAACCCGTCCATCAACAAGAACCAGATGAGGAACGGACTGAGACAAAGTGTTGTTCAGTAAGTGTTACCTTTGACTGTCTTTGACTTATTATTACTCATCCTCTGTAACACTGTACAGAGGATAACAATGTAAAATGCATTAGCTACTTTATGAATTTAGAGTATTTTTTGATGAAGAATTGTATTAAAGGGACTGTTTGTAAGAATCAGAAATGCTTGTTAACAGCGACACCTGTGGCCGTTAACGAAAGTCAGCGTCAGGCTCGCGCTTGTGCTCGCTCTAGATAGACATGAACGAGCATCGCTCAAAACAGTGAGGCGACACACGTCAGCTAAAACCACAATATCACTCTATATTTCACCTGCTTGGCAGTAATGTTAGCTGACCAGACGGAGGTCTCTCCATGAATCAATGCTGATCCTAGTGTTGGCTTTTCCTGCCTCAGCCTCCCGACTGCGGTCAGAAGGAACAGGGGAGACACCGGAGTTTTGGTCGGAGACGATAACGTTTCTCGCTGCGGAGCCCCGTCACTTCACAAGACACAGGAAACCTCTGTTGGTCTGGAGGAGCTGCAGCATTTATTTCTGCACAAACGTCCACTGTACATTCACGAGATATTCTCAGAGCTAAACTAACTCTTCTGCAGTGTTTAGTGTGCACGCATGCATGTAAGAGTGGAGCAAAATAGCGAGAGCGTGCGGTGTGTGAGTGAAGGCAAGCAGGCAGAGGAGCAGAGTACAGCAGAGACCCCGGCCCTGGGGACCAAAGCTACGGTCTCCCCCGCGTCCTCCAACACTGTTTAGCAAGACGGGCTTCACTAGATATAACTTTGCGGTTTTGGTGCTTCCGTGTAGTTTGTGTTGGAGTCTGAGTCTGAACAGCGTAGCCACACGCGAGCGCGCATGGGACACCGACCCGGATTGATTTATACGTGTAAGAAGTTACAAACAGTCCCTTTAACTTTCTTCTGGATAAGCAACCTTTTTACAGTAGCCTACACAGTAATCTACAGTTAATTATTTTATAGCAGTTCAATCCAGCCAGCTATATAGCACACAAGGTAACCGTTGGATGTTGGCATGAATAAAAACAAGTTCTTTGACTTCAAATCTGTTTTAATGTCCATGACCTCAATGATGCAACGTAACGGACATGGCAGCAGTCACACAAATGTACCCACTCACATGTGGTGTATCTATGGGAATTTGTCCCAAGATAACCCTGATGACATCATCTGGGTTATCTTGACACACTTCAGAAAGCTCCCTAAGAAACCACTGAAGTCAATGTACAACATTTATCAAAGTATATGTAGTGCACTCCATAAAGATTAAACTGATCTTTGTGTGTGAAGTCGGTCCAGGGGTTAAATTGAGATGTATTGTATGGGGGACTCTGTGGTTTCGGTAGTGGGTGGGGGATCCTCCCCCATGGATTTTTTTTTTATAAACAAGCTCTATTTTGAGTTACTCTGGCACCTTATTTACATTCAAAGTACATGTCTCAATAATAAATTGGTATATTATTATAGATTAAACTACCCAGCAGTATATAAAGTAATTCAAATGAGCTCCACGTTTACCAGCTGAGAGAATTTTGTGCATGTGCATGAAAGGAAACCCTTTTAATATTTCAATAAACTAATATTAACATACAGAGATCGAAGAAAAACTCAGATCTCTACTTAAGTAAAAGTATTAATACTACAGTGTAAAAAACTAGCTACAAGTAAAAGTCCTACATTCAAAATATTAGGCTACTCAAGTAAAAGTACATAAGTATTAGCATTTACTATATACTGAAAGTACTCATTATGCAGAAAATATATTTTATTGTATTCAAATTATTGATACATTAAAGTGTTCATCACTTTAATGTTGCAGCTGGTAAAGGTGGAGGTCATTTTAATGACTTTATATACTGCTGGGTAGTTTAATCTATAATAATACATCATCATTTATTAGTTAATTATATTTTGTATTAATAACCTGAATCTGCAATGTAGGCTAACTAAAGTTATTCAATTTATTAAACTTAGTTGTTTAAGAGAGGGGAAAAAAAACAGTATCGGATTGGTATCTGACATTAAAAAGTGGTATCAAGCCATCTCTAAGTCAAATAACAGTACTTCTGTAACTCTACTATTTGTGTTGTGATTTTTTTTTTTTTTAGGTCAGGAATGCTGGAGTCCGGTGTGGACAGGATCATCACTCAGGTCGTGGACCCCAAGATGAACCACACTTTCCGGCCGCATATAGAAACTGCCATCCATGATTTCTTGTCAGGGGACAGGAGGGAGGAGAATGCCTTGAGTTGTAACTCTGCACCGTCTGAACAGACAGAACTACAGGAGGCCCCGTCTGCCTCTGGCCCCAAAACGCCATGAGGTCTGTTTAAAACTGAAGTACAGTGTAAGGTCAATTTAGAAATACAGTTAAGAAATCAATATTTACTCTTACTGCAGGTACACTTGCTGGTCTATACATAATGTTGTATGGCTGTGTCAGCCTTTTGAAAGGTGCAGCATCAGACAAAAGGAGGATGAAGAAGAAGAAGAGGAGGAGGAGGTTGTTTCCTGCTACGTGGAGTTAGGATTGTTTCTGCATTCAAAATGTTCAGCATGAGATGTTGTTTCATTATCCGTCTGTGCTGCACAAGGCTACTGCTGGAGAAGTTGGACAATTCGGAGCGGTGCACTTTCGCTGCTCTGCACGACTCTGCCTTTTAAAAAAAAAAAAAACATGGCACAAGACTGAATCATTATTTTTGATTATTTTGTGTGTGATATCAGACAGATTTTTACTTTGGAACGTTATAAAATGTGTAATGCAGATTTCTCTCTCAGACTGTTGTATAGACATTTTCCACAGATAACATGTTGACTAACAATATGTTAAACTTGCAAACTACACTGATTCAGAATGATGGGTGAAGTCAATGTGCTGGTTCCAGTTCGGACGACTAGAGGAAGAAGATCCTGCAGTTTCCTTTTAACTCAAATTGAATTATTGAAAGACATTTTTTGTAAATATATATTGATCAGTATCTAGAGGTCTCTGTTTTTTATCACACCGTGTCCGGTTTCCTTTTGGTGCATGCATTTAGTATGTAGCATTGATTGTGCATCCTATGTGCTCTATTAAACACCTTTGACATCATGTTCCTCTCTGTCGCTTTTATTAGTAAAGATAACTATTTAAACATATTGGCTAAGCAACACAATTCTTGGGTTATTAGAATAACTTTCTGTTTCCTGCAATGAAAACACAGAACAGAGCCCATAATCATAAAACAGTACCACTAGGTGGGGTAGTTTTTCTCGGTTAAGCATTTTAAAGGCAGAATCCACCAAAACGTATTCCTAGGCTTATATTTTAGAGGCAAATCCCCTGATTCCACCACCTGAAACATATACAGGTCCTATATGCATATTTGCGAGAGGACAATGTACAACTTGAAGTCACGAGTTGCATTGAGTGATGACTGGCTCGGTACCTTTTGCATGAGCCACAGTGGAACTGTCAGGAGGGGAGACATATACACTACAGCTACTTGTGTTCATTCTGTAATATAAAATATACCATTGCCCCTGCAGAGGCATGCAAAATGGTGTAAATAAATTTTTTTCTGCAACTAACTCTAAAAATGTAATTGAAGAAGTAGTGTAATGGTGCAACTTTACACTCTCAGAGCCTTCATAAATCCAGTCTTATTCCATCAGTTTTGTGTGTGTGTGTGTGTGTGTGTCATCATAGCTTGCATAACTTTATTGATTGAACTGCTTGTTTTTGGCAGTAGACTGATCCACACGTTAACACAAATGTGTGTCAGAATGTGTCTGTAAATCCTCTGTTCGTCGTTTTGGTGCCTTCAAATGGGGTCGTGTTTACCGTGTTCACGAGAAGAGTCCACATTCACGACCTAAGTGGAAAGTTTCTGAAATCTCAGTTTACAACTTGTGACGTGTTTGTTGACGTTGTCAGAAATTGCGGAGGCCATGGAAGTACATTTTTCAGTGCATAATAAGTGAATATATTGTAATTTTGGTCGTTTATCGTTTTTCTTCGTAATTTTATATCTCTGAGGAAAATGTTGATATTCCCAGCGGCCTCATCTCCTTTGTCATTATACCTTTGCATTTCCTGCATTATGTTAGCCACTTACTAGCTTGCTAAATTGTTAGCATCTGTGGCTTCTAGATGCCGACAGTAACGTTAATATTGCCGTTGCCTACCAGCAGTGTTCTTAACAAATTAACCACTTGAACGCCAAGCAAATTGTGTACACGACTTCTCATGTTGTAAACACGAGCTCACGAGTTTCATTTGAAGGCACCAATAAACACAATGCTTAATAAAGTCAGAATTCTGACTTTTTTCTCAGAACTCAACAGCAGCGTGTTTTCACAAAAAGGAAGGTAACTGTATAATCTGTAGACCTCACCTTGAACTGTTTACTGAAGAAATAAAGCCAAAATAAGAGCGAGTGTTTAACATAACATAAATTAAATTACACATACCCCCATTGTGTTGGAGGCAAATATGTGAAAACCTCAGCACATAAAAACTAAACTATCTGCATGTGTTTTGTGAGAACTGGCATGTAAAACCATAGAAAAACCAGCAATATGGTCTTTAAAGTTGATTTAAATAGTAAACTGAATACAAGAGGGCAAAACAGGCAACTGATCTGAGTTCATAAACCCAAAGGTTATGGTAATGCTTCCTCCTCAGATCAATTATCACATCACACAAAGCAGATACTGAATGAATGTGATGTATATGCACAGAGAAACACATCCAGAGGCAGACATGTTGTTTACAACATGATCATGTAAGAGACGGAGAGCATGAGAGATTCCTGCATGTTTGCTGTTTGCACAGTAGTGTCTATGTGCATTAGTGTGCCATTTTGGATGTGTGTGTGTTCAGTGTCGGGATGAAGGGTCATCGTGTGGGTGGTCGTCGGGGGTATGTGAGGGAAGCTTTGGGATGTTGTTTTGAAGCACGATGAGACAGAACGAGCGGGAAAGGTCAGGGAAAGTCCTCCAACAAACGTCCGAACATTAGCCCCCCGTAAGAGTACACACATAAACACACCCTGTCTTTGTACCTTGACCTCACATTACAACACACACACATTTGTAAACCAAGTTCACTGAAGGCCTCTTGGATGCAGGGTAGGTAAACCCTAGGAGGCTGGGGAGCTAGGGGAGAGGTATGAAGTATTTTTTTTACTCAGATTTTTAGATGCT
>CAKAKR010055316.1:0-7500 GCA_916700685.1 Adelosebastes latens
CACAACACGTCCAACCTTGAAGCAGATGGGCTACAGCAGCAGAAGACCACCCAGTACTAGCAAGGTGTACCTAATAAAGTGGCCGGTGAGTGTATGTGTTTTCCTTCAAAAATGGTGTTTTACAAAATATTTTTTTTACTGCATATTTGTCAACTACCCAAATAAATATTAAATATAGTCAAGTATTTACATATTGTGTGGGCTAAAACGTACAGGAAGCCTAATTCTCCTTTATAATAATTCACTACATGTTTACAATCAGGCAAGCAAACACATTAAAATATGCAATAATTAAGATCAGTGTATATATATATATATATATATATATATATATATAATGTTTGGTGATTTAAGGGATGATGAAAAAGGAAAAGACCTGAAGAACATCATCATCATTATGATGATGGGGAAAGCATTTATATTTAAAGCTATAAAAAGAAATGCAATTAAACACTGAACGTTTCAAAATGTTTTTGATCAGTGGGTTCTGGAGAAGGATGTTAATAGAAATAAAGAACAGAATATCATTTTTGAGCGTGGGTGGGATACTTTGAGTCAGGGTGAGGATTGGAGTTAAAAAAACATTAATAAATAAATAATGTCGATAAAGGTCAACTAAAGGGATGTAAATATGTCCTTTCTTTTGTCTGTATAATAGAATAGATAATTGTGTAAGCGAATGTGTCTAAGTGGATATGTATATGAATGCGTGTGTAGATATAGACATATGTATATACTGTATGTATGTATATGAGGTTGGTTGTATGTATATGAATATGAACTTATCTCTTGACACTGCACTATTACAACAAGTAGTACTTTTCTTTTGTTTCTATATGTTGTTGCTGCTGTCTGTATGTCCCTTTACAAGAATGTGTATGTATTCCTTTAACCTTAAATTAATGATGGAATAGTGGCATTAGAATGTGTGACCTCTTTCTCTGAGGACCAGCGTCTTCTTTACTCCACCTCTGACTGAAGCCCCGCCTCCAGCTCCTCCGACACCTGCGTGATCCTCTGGAACTCCTCCTCCTCTGGATGAAGATTTGATGTGGTCATACCTGCACACAGGTCACATAAACGTGAATACACACAGGAAGTGATGTAGCCACTAACAGGCTGTGCGTTCCAATACCCATACTACCATACTATGTAGTATGCTAGAAAAAGATTTAGTATGTCCCAATACGTAGTATGTCAAATGCAAGCCAGCATGCTTTTCTGGTTATTCTGACCCACAATCCTCTGCACAGCAGATATATATGAGCAAGAGGGTCGAAGTTCAAAGCGAAATGTTATGACGAAGTAGTATGTTCCAACTGTATGCATACTGCATACAACAGCATGTACTTTGTAAAGGCAGCTGCAGAACGAACTAAAAGTAAAAAGAAAAAGTATGCGATTTGCGATGACAGGCGAGTGTTACCTGCAGCGCTCTCCGTAGGCACACACTCCTCTCTGGTAGAACTTGCAGATAGTGGAGGGTTTACTGTTGGTTGGGTCGTGAGAGAACAGACAGCGGCTTCCCTCTCTGCACACACCGTGGAGGAAGTACCTGAAACACAACACACCTGTTACAACTGCTGCACAGGAAGTGACATCTGCAGCTTCCAACCAACACACTCACCATGGCAACAGAAAAAAAAAAAACCTTCTCCGTGATTGGCTGGCAGTTTACCATTGTTCTAAATCAAAGCTCAAGATCTGTTAACCTCCTCAAGGACCATCTTGTATGGTGTCCAAGTACAGCCTCACAGAGCTGCTAGCATGGCTGTAGAGTCTCAGTCTGTCATTTTATTGATATCAAATAAACCGAGACACTAACTGGAACTACTAGAGGACACAGATAACAGAGGGCTGCAACTAATTATTATTTTCATCATCACTTAATCTGCAGATTAATTTATAAATTCCTGATTAATATTTTGGTCAATAAAATGTCAGAAAACTGTAAAAATGTCCAAGCTGACGTCTTCAAATGTTTTCAAAGAGGTTCATTTTCCTGAGATATAAACAGAGAAAAACATACACCGATCAGCCATAACATTATGACCAGCGGACTAATATTGAGTAGGTCCACCTTTTGCCGCCAAAACAGCCCTGACCCGTCGAGGCATGGACTCCACTAGACCTCTGAAGGTCTGCTGTGGTATCTGGCACCAAACCGTCAGTAGCAGATCCTTTAAGTCCTGTAAGTTGCGAGGTGGGGCCTCCGTGGATCGGACTTGTTTGTCCGGCACATAACTGTAATATCACTTATAATAACAAAAGTACGTTTTTGCAAAGTTGGAAAGATAAAAAAAATACCATCTTTGTAACTAATGTATTTGTTAGTAGTGTATTTATTAAAAGGGACTGTTTGTAACTTCTTACACGTATAAATCAATCCGGGTCGGTGTCCCATGTACGCTCGCATGTGGCTACGCTGTTCAGACAAGACTCCAACACAAACTACACAGAAGCACCAAAACCGCAAAGTTCTATCTAGTGAAGCCCGTCTGTTAAACTGTGTCGGCCGTGGTCGATGGACGCAGGGGAGACCGTAGCTTTAGTCTCCAGGGCCGGAGTGTCTGCTGTACTCTGCTCCTCTGCCTGCCTGCTTGCCTTCATTCACACACCACGCTCGTTCTCACTATTTCGCTCCACTCTAACGTGCACGCGCACTCCACACTGCAGAAGAGTTAGTTTAGCTCTGAGAATATCTAGTGAATGTTCAGTGGACGTTTGTGCAGAAATAAACGCTGCAGCTCCTCCAGACCAACAGAGGTTTCGCGTGTCTTGTGAAGTGACGGGGCTCCGGAGCGAGTAACTTTATCGTCTTCGACCGAGTGCTGGTGTCTCCCCTGTTCCCTCCGGCCGCGGTCGGGAGTCTGAAGCGGGAAAAGCCAACACTAGGATCAGCATTGATTCATGGAGAGACCTTCGTCTGGTCAGCTAACATTACTGCCAAGCAGCTGAAATATAGAGTGATATTGTTGTTTTAGCTGACGTGTGTCGCCTCACTGTTTTGAGCGATGCTCGTTCATGTCTATTTAGAGCGAGCACAAGCGCCGTTGACTTAACGGCCACAGGTGTCGCTGTTAACAAGCATTTCTGATTCTTACAAACAGTCCCTTTAAGCTATGACACCTTTTTAAAAGGGTGAAAGCCTTTCCTGTGACTTACAGAGAATTTAGATGTGTGATTAACGCTAATCCCACAGGTTTATGACAGTTCTCACCAAGAGGGAAATCGAATTGGAACTCACAAATCGAGTTGTTCCAATACCAGTATCGGAAATTAGTCCGATACTGCCCAAAATTCAGTATTGGGTATCGGTGAGTACTCTAGTCTACGCACCGATCCGATACCAGAATTAAATCAATTTTTTTAACCGGAAATCAATTCTTCTTCGCCGCTCCAAAACAGTAGCCTCCACTGTGCGGTCGGCCTGGAGGTATCATGGCTGCCACTGACAACTACTGTTTTAGAGCGGCGAAGAAGAACTGATTGCAGGTAGTTCGTCACGTGACGATGGCAAACAACAACAGTGCGGTGCTAGTGGAGCGTGTAACGGTAGTCAGAGCGAGGAAAACGTCAGCCATTTGGCAACATTTCACAGTGGAAAATCCAACAAGTAAAACATTGATATGTCCAGTATGTAAGGCTTCTGTTTTGAGGGCTGGCGGTACCCTAGTAGGGGGTGTGGATATTACACCCTGCAGGAAAAATTAGCACACAAGATGTCTACTGAGGAGACAGCTAAGAGAATACCAAAATGTTATTTATTCCAAGCTTCATTTATTTATCTTCTTCCTAAGAAAAGAAAGTTGTATTGCATTCTTTCTCTGTATGTATTTGTTTTACAAAGGGTTGAACCTGAGCAAGACCATACAGCAAAGATAGTAATCATATCACATCCATGCATGGACAGTAGTAAACAGCTGTATAATAATAATAATAATAATAATGATAATAATAATAACTACATTTGTTTGTATCACACTGGTATTGGATTAGTACTCGGTATCGGCCGATACCACAAGTTCAGGTATCGGAATCGGTATCCGGAAAGAAACACACTACATCCCATATACTATTTTATAGACTGTACATATTACATCTATTTATTGTGCACTACATTTTTTTCATTGACGGACGGTACACGCTATGTCCATTCACTATGTCCATTCACTATGTCCATTCACTATGCGTATTCTGTATCTGTATTAATTGTTTTTATAATCTTTTTGTACACCTGTACCTGCGCTTTGCTGCTTTGACACCTGAATTTCCCCCCGGGGATTAATAAAGGTTCATCTTATCTTATCTTATCTTATCTTATCTTATCTTATCTTAAAAAAATGGTATTGGAACATTTCTACTCATAAATATGTGACCCTGAAAGACAGAAGGCCAGGCTTTGTCCCTTTAAATTCTGTATTTCTAACAAGATTAGAGAAGTTCATTTTAAAATTTTTGCACAATTTGGTGTCAAGTTTTTAACTCAAACAGGCTCCAAAGACGAATATGTGTATTTAGAAACGTTATTAATTCACAACACCAGGCCGACCCAGAGGACTGGACCCACTGAGCAGTAACACACGTTGTGTGAGCTAACGGCCATCACCATCATCATCATCATCACCATCATCATCATCACCATCACCATCATCACCACCATCACCATCATCATCATCACCATCACCATCATCACCATCACCATCACCATCATCACCATCACCACCATCATCATCACCACCATCATCATCATCATCACCATCGTCATCACCATCATCATCACCATCATCATCATCATCACCATCATCATCATCATCATCATCACCATCATCATCACCACCATCATCACCACCATCATCATCATCATCACCATCACCATCACCATCATCATCACCATCACCATCATCACCATCACCATCATCATCACCATCATCATCACCACCATCATCATCATCACCATCACCACCATCATCATCACCATCATCATCACATCACCATCATCATCACCACCATCATCACCATCATCATCACCGTTAAATCTCCGTTGCTATGCGGTTGGTTGCCGGGTAACGGTAACTGTTACTGTTACTGTTACTGTATCACAGTGTGGGTGTTTCTACTGTGTTACCCAGCCTCGTGGTTACCTGTGTTACCTGCATGACTTGGATCAGGTGAGTTAAAGTGTGTCTCAGGTGAGTTTTAACGCGAGCTAACGGGCTAACAGCTAAAAACATTAGCACGAGGCTAACGGTCCTCCGGGCTCTCAGACAGACGCTGAGCGGTGAGACAGACGGTCAGACGGGTAGCAGACCGACAGACAGGTGACTGACGGAGCGACAGACTCACCTGCAGGTCACCTGTTTGGTGCTCATCTTCCTCGCGGAGCTTCACAGATACAATGGCTTCTTCAGGCTGTCGCGGTGGTGTTCCGTTCAAACCCCTCCGACGGACGGTGGTGTTCCGTTCAAACCCCTCCGACTGACGCTCACTGCACTAAGGTTCCTACTGCTTCTTCTTCTTTGGGAATGTGCGGCAGACTAGCCGCAGCAGAGGCGTGTTGCTGCCCTCCACAGGTCACCTGTAGATTTCAACACTGGCCGGATTGTTTTAATACATGCTGGCAACTTCCTTTACTGACTTTTTCTTTCTTTTCTTTCTTTTTATATATATATTTTTTTTTACTTTTTTTATTTTATTTCAAAATGACAGTATCCATAGTAACAGCAAAAAACATTAAAAACATTTACATACAGAAGAAGCACAGCGAAAACATAAACAAAGAGCTGTGCCAAACATAAAAGGACAACAGAAATGAAACAAAACCAACATGAAATAAAAAAAAAAAGACCAATCAGGAGAATGACAATAAGTTCATTTAAAAACCTTAAAGATATTGCATACATTCATTGTTTTCATTGCTTTGCCATTGGCCGGATTAAATCCTCATGTAGAGTCCTGTGCGACGAAGATAGTCGATTACAGTCTTTGTTGTTTCACTGTTCTCCTGCTGAGGATTGATTTTTGTAAGGTTCCTATTCTTCTCCGTTGGTTTTTAGAGGCGGTTTGCATCCAACATGTTGGATTACCACCTTCTACTGGATTGGAAATAAGAATATATTCTCCTATCTAATCTCATTTAAAGGGACTATTTGTAACTTTCAGAAATGCTTGTTAACAGCGACACCTGTGGCCGTGAAATCAACGAAAGTCAGCGTCGGGCTCGCGCTTGTGCTCGCTCTAAATATACCTGAACAAGCATCGCTCAAAACAGTGAGGAGACACACGTCAGCTAAAACCACAATATCACTCTATATTTCAGCTGCTTGGCAGTAATGTTAGCTGACCAGACGGAGGTCTCTCCATGAATCACTGCTGATACTAGTGTTGGCTTTTCTTGCCTCAGCGCAGGCTGATGCAGCGGGGCTCTGCAGCGTGTCTTCCTGCTCTCTCCGCCCGCAGCCGGAGAGAGCAGGAAGACACGGCACCCAGTCGGTAACGAGACTACAACATGTCTCTCTGCAGAGCTTCGTCACTTCACAAGACACGGGAAACCTCTGTTGGTCTGGAGGAGCTGCAGCAGTTATTTCTGCACAAACGTCCACTGATCATTCACTAGATATTCTCAGAGCTAAACTAACTCTTCTGCAGTGTGGAGTGAGCGTGCGTTCACGTCTAGAGGTGGAGCGAGTACGCGAGAACGCGCGCCCGCTCTGAGTGAAGGCAAGCAGGCAGAGGAGGAGAGAGTACAGCCACACGCGAGCGCGCATATGCGAGAGCGCATGTGTCCAGACCCGGTACATTTATACGCTTACAAAGTTACAAACAGTCCCTTTAAGGAACAAAAACAAAATTGTTTTGTTTTGAACTGATTCCCTCATTAAGGTTTATTTATGGATTATCAGAATGATTTAAGAGTTTTTTAAGAGAAACAATTCCATAAAATGTATCAAATAGTATTAAAGACACCTTACAACTTTCACCTTAATTAAAAATGTATTCAGTTTTTTAAAGTTTCCACAACCCTCTGATTGAACTTGGCAGCATCCATTCAGGGGCTCTGCTTTGTGAGGGGGGGACACCTGAGACAAATGGACAGGTTGGACTACGGCAAAAGGTTTTATTACATTTTTCATCAAGTTAAGTGCAAATGTTATTACATTTTCAAGGAATTATTACGTTATTGGTGCTACAAACGCTCAAACACCTGTTTAGATGTTAGTTTCACAGCCGTTCAGTTCAAACACAGTCTGACATTCAAGGTTTTAAAAAACAGCAGTAGACGTCTTCAGTCTGGACGTCACAACTGAGCTGATGGATCACACACACACACACACACAGTTTGACAGGTGAGATGGAAGACGTGTTGACCTACATCCAGTCTGTTGAAGATAACAAGGCCTTTAAAGTTGCATTTAGTTTTTAGCTTTTATTTTGAAGGTAACTCTGGTTCGTACAGTTTCCAGTCACAAGTTCAATATGTTTCTGAAACCAGTTATTAGT
>CAKAKR010055316.1:10000-12873 GCA_916700685.1 Adelosebastes latens
ATTTGATAAACTTCTGAGTGTTTTTCTCAGATGTCTGCAGTCTGGATCAAACCACTTTTCATCAGCTGACTGTTATGATCTGTGATGCAGAGACTTTTTCAGATTGGATAAATCTGCCACATTGTCAATTATGTTGTTAATATCCCGTACAGCCGGATTCAGGCCGTCGTTACTGTAGTGATATGAGGTGGAAAGAAAATGGCCTAATTGAGATTTAATTGTTTGATGTCTGATTGCTTTCTGGTAGTCGTCCTTTCTATTGTTTGTCCATCTATTAGGTTGTTTATAGTTCAGTTTACTGGGTTCTGCTGCATGAGGGTCTGTTACTGTCTTTCTAATGTAGAGTGTAATTTGACTATGATCAGATAAGGGTGTTAGGGGGCTGATGGTGAATGGTGTCTATACTGTAGGTCTTTAATGCTATAATCTACTGTGTTGTTGACAAGAGGAGAGCTGCGTGATGACCAAAGGAGTCCCCTCGAAGCCGACCGTTCATCGCTGCAGTAGTTGCTGCACGCTTTTGTTGACAGTTTTGTCAAAGTTGTTCTTGCGTGGATGTGAAGGGAGGGGAATGCTGATTCGGTCAAGTATATGTCTGTTTCCCTGATGGTTAATATAATTCTATAGAGTGCTACAGGAATGAGTCCTAAAACCCAGAAATGAGTTAGCATTTTAGCACTTCCTGTTCTCTCATCTGGAAGTCAATGGTTCTTTTGAATGGGTTTTTATTTAGATGCCTGAGATAAGGTCTGTGGTTAACACAAGCTGAAGAGATTTTTAATGTTTTGTTCTACAAAATAAAACACGTCAGTAAATAACCCACTCGTGAATTTTGAAGTCTTTACATGTCTTAAAAAAGGCGGTTGCTAACAAGTGGCTGAATTCAATTCAATTCAATTTATTTTTATAATGCGTCAAATCATAACAGAAGTTATCTGGAGACTCTTTTTATAGAGCAGATCTAGACCGTACTCTATAGTTTAAATGAGACTACTAAACGTCATCACGCCGACTCGTCCTCCTTTGCAGCCACGCTGTGTATACTCGCGCTCATGCGACTGCGGTGTAGTTCTTTTATAGCCTAACGTTAGCTTTTTTACTTCCGGAGATTTCATTAACACTTCAAAAATCATAAAAGTGGTGTTCGTTTGTGGAGATTATCTTGCTGGACAAAACGTCTGTATGCCACAGAGCTTATTTTCTGCAATAATCCAAAACCCAATGGAACAATCCCATTGGCTTTTTGTCGAGGGAACCAGGGCGATGCTAACTTCCTGGTTGGCCTACAAAAATACGTCATCGCTGGAGCACTCTATACCTGTCCTGGCATTAAGGTCCCTACTGATGGGCCTGGTAGTGATTGACCTCATCTTCAAGAATGGATAAACTATTTTTATTATAATAAAGGGATTCTGATGGGGGATATACAGATGCTGTACACATGAAAATATCTTTATCTGTGGCAACAACCTCTCTTTTTATTTTGAGCCAAATTGAAAATTCGCCATTCTAACTGCTTCACTTTCTGTCTTCGCTTCATTAACAGTGTCTCTCTCCTGTCCACCTGTCTGACTCCTCTCTCCACCTGTCTGTCTCCTCTCCCCACCTGTCTGTCTCTCAGGTTCGATGAGGAGCACCATAACTGCTTCACTTTCTATCTTCGCTTCATTAACAGTGTCTCTTTCCTGTCCACCTGTCTGTCTCCTCTCTCCACCTGTCTGACTCCTCTCTCCACCTGTCTGTCTCCTCTCCCCACCTGTCTGTCTCTCAGGTTCGATGAGGAGCACCATAACTGCTTCACTTTCTGTCTTCGCTTCATTAACAGCGTCCTGGCAGCGGAGGGGCGGAGCTCTCTGAGCAGAGAGACTTTCACTCACAGCTTCATCCTGCCGAGGATGAGGAGGGTCACCAAATACACCACGCTGTACCAACACATCCAGAGACACAAGTACTACATGGTGGACAGACAGGAGGACGGACAGGAGGACAGACAGGAGGACACGCCAGTTAAACCAGGCTTATTATAACCAATTCTGTTTCATGAAGGACACCAAACACCAGCTGACCAGTGTCTCCACTCCACAGTCGTAGCTTCACGTGAGGATGGAGCAGTGTTACAGTCAATCTGTTGGACTGAGTCACAGTTTAATATACATATATATATATATATAATATGATGACTGCTGCTCTGTGAACAGTTCATGTCTAATTCATCACATTTTGACCTGAACTGCAGTTAAAATCTGACCTCGTTTTTTTTTATATCCGCACAGTATTCCAGTTTCAACATGTGACCTTTTAAATAAATATGTACTGCAGTTAAAATAAAGTTCCTTCTCTTTAAATCAGAATCAGAAATACTTTATTAATCCCCGGTGTGTGTGTGTGTGTGTGGGGGGCGGGGGAGGCTCTTATATAAACATGTATGCATGTATATAAACATGTAAATTATGTACATAATGCTACAATATAAACACAATATATGTAAAGAAATATAAGTAAGTAATCAAATTAAAAATAATAAATGATAACATAAGAAATATGAAATGTGTACAAATATTTGTATTAAAGCTGCAGTGGGTAGAAATGGAGCAAATATGATTATAAAAAAATATATTTTTATAAAACGGTCACTATATCCTGACAGTAGTGCATGAGACAGGTAATCTGGAAAAAATCATGTTCCTCTGTGTCCTCCGGTGCTCCTAACGGCATCTGCAGGATTTCACAGACCGAAGGAAAACAACCAATCAGAGCCGAGCTGGAGCCTTGCCGTCTCTGAGCAGCTGTCAATCACTCGCGAACTCCGATCAAACAGTCAAACTAGGCCGCGCTGATCAAATATGAATCAATATTCTGTTACTGTAATGCCT
>CAKAKR010055317.1:0-36375 GCA_916700685.1 Adelosebastes latens
AATCTACCTTAAAACAGAATGCACGCATGCCATTTTTCTCTGATCTTAGTCAATTAATATGTATGAACATGCACAACCCTTACCCAAAGCTAGAATTCACAAAAAACAAGTTTTTAATCTATCATAAGATGAAAAGACCTATTTCCAATACATTATGGACATGCTCTCTGCCATTAAAGTGAAAAATGTTCCATCTGGCTCCTCTACAGTCGAAGACATTATATTCCACTTAATCCATGTAGAGTTTCTCACTGAGTCATCCTCTGAATACCACTTGATGAATCTGTGTTATGTAGGAGGTATGAAGGGATCAATGGCTGAAAATAATGGCTATTGTGTTTGCTAGGAGGAGGGCGAACAAGTAACAAAAGTTTTTGTACAACGTGCAATGAACATAACAGTAAAGCCTTGTCTAAACCGGGAACGTCAGGAGCGTGTGGCGGCTGCGTTACCTGTTGTTTTTTATTTCGGCGTCCGTGTTAACAGGTTACAGCAGGCACACTGCCCGCATGAGACGGCTGTGTGTCAGCTGCGTCTCGTCTAGAGATTCGAGGTCTCGCCTATTTTTGACGCGAGCCGTGCGGTTCACAGCAACAGACAGTGAAAGTGATCTATTGACTTTATATTGACATCATACCAGTAACATTACTACAGTTTCAATGTCTCTATCTGTAAAAAATGTTACGGAGATGAAAAAAAGTAAAGATTTATTTTTATATCAACACTTCCTGCTTTAATTTCAAAATAAAAGCCCTCAAGCATTTTTTTCTGTGTACAGAGTTCTTTAATTTGTTAACACAAGGCTTTCATTCTGAAATATGTGCAGGGCAGTGCTGTAGAACATGCAGTGACTTGCAGAGCTCCATGAATGAATATAGTACAGGGTTTTAATTGTGGATTATTACTATTATTTACAAATTACCATACGTTTCTTAACCTTTCTCTGTCTAAAATAAATATAAATTATGTTTATAATGAAATGAAATGGCCATTATTAAAGGAAAACTCTATGTAGAAAGAAAGGGCTGACAGCAGCAACCCAGCAGCAGCAGCTGAAACGCAGCAGAAACGCAGCTGGTCTGAACACCCCACGCGTGAATCACGCAGCCGCCACGCGACGACGCGACGCAGCTGCGCGATTCTGCACTCACATGTAGAATCTGTAGGCAACGGCATAAGATGTTGGTACCGGGAGCGTTCTTGTTTCCGTTTGTAGTCCGAGTAGTATTGACTAATCACTTTCAAGCTGGCTTTGGTTGAATGCAGGTAAACAGTCCATGTGGAGAGCAAAAGAGGTGGAACGCATCGGCCGAAATGCAGTCTCAGAACCCACCGGCTGTCATCTGACGAGGATTTAGCTTTTTCTTGGTTTAAAATTAGCTCGTAAACTGGCTACTGAAACAATCCGGTCGTACAAATTGTCTTTCAACTCCAACTCCAGTCTCGCATCTCAAGTCGCTAATCGGACTTTAAACAATGAGCAGCACACAAAAGAGGAAATCTTGGCCTGGATACCCACTGGCTACACTGGAACCCCAGAAATATAGACCCTTGCATCCAGAGGATGGGTTCCAAAATTGGCATCAAACAAACCATTTTTTGGAAGTGGGAATTATTATCTAATGAAGTCTGTACTCCTACACTCTCTAGATTGTATACATTATTGTGAGAGACATAACCTGTATTTTTAATTATTTGTTTTGCTATTAGTAATGCTTGAGCCTAAGCCTGTGAAAACAGTTGTATAATGCCTACTGTGACTCTGGAGGAGCTTTGTCAAGTCTGAGGAAATAACCCTGATAGTGTCATCAGGGGTTACCTCAGCTTCGACTAAACACTTCAGATTTTTAACATAAACCCCGGGGGGCATCCAGTTTGGTAAGGACATGGGAATTTACCAGGCAGTGACAGTCTCGGGAAAGACAATATTGGTTGCACTATGGGAAATGTAGGATCCAGTGATTTTGAAGCTTGACCCATACGAGAGACTAAAAGTCAGGATATCTGTGCCTCTTCTGCACCATTCTTTTTATCTGTCTCTCACAAGTCCCCCAACTTCATGGATGTTTAATACCAAATTTCTGGATCTATTCTTTAAAGGTTAATAATTGCATATAATTAACAAGTGAATGGCTCAAGAAGATAAGAAAAAAGGTTATTCAGAAATGGGGCACGGAGGTCAATGTGTGTATCACGCTTGCAGCTGGGCGACCCCTCCAGCATAATCAACATGACATCCGGGGGCCACTGACTTGTGGGCCAACCACCTAAAAGATAATGAAATCTGACTTAGACTTACAATGGGATCACCTTAGCCTCAGGATGCTTTGGGAATTGTCACCTCTCTGAGGTAATGATCAACAGTGGGAGTTAGAAAATGAAGCAAAGCCTGGGCAGTCAACTCAAGTCTGCCTCTAGACTCTGATTGCATACTCTTCTCTACTCTTCGCAACATATATCCAACCCACCCTTTTGATCATGGTGGTATTTAAGCTGTCACTGCTCTGTTCACTCTTTTGCTGCATGCCTGCTGCCGCACTGCTCCCCCGAAAGCTACGCTGTCACTCAATGCTACTGCTGCTGCCACTGCTTGTTTCAAAGCTCCACCTTCAACGCAGCATCCATCTATAAGGTCTGAGTCTCCTAGGGGTGGGTTACTATTGTCACTCCCCATTAGGGGTGGGCGATACATTGAATATCGTCGATGTATTGCGGCTTGTCCCACGCGTGGTATATAAAATTACTATATCACGAACATCGACTACAAATTGTCATGTAATGTTTTTAAGCCACCCCGCTGGCATGACACTCGCTTTGGCATTTCCCTCTCTCCCTCCGGCTCTCTCTCACAGACACACGCACATACGTCACAGACTCCGCGCCCATCCAGACCTCTCTCCTGTGTGATGTATTCTGCCGGCGTGTTTTTGTATTTGGAGGGAAGCAGCGGAGAGAGAAGGAGCCCGGAGAAAGCAAAAGAACTGAAGCGGCAAAGCCAGTACAGTTGCGAGAACACGACCAAAGCAACCAGAACCAGCCCAGAGGCAGAATGACTCTGGCTTCCTCGCTTTCCAAAGCAATCCCATATGACAAAAAAAGTGCAAAATGCAAAGAAATCACGGCCGCTGTAAACAACTACATCACAACGCCGGTTAGCGTAGTTGAAAAGCCCGGATTCAAAAGTCTCATTAAGACACTTGATCCGAAATATGAACTGCCTGGTCGCAAATTATTTTGCGGAGAAAGCTCTACTGGAGTTCTACATTTCAGTGAGAGAAAAGTTGGCCAACCAGCTAACAGAGGTGACCCACTTCTCCACAACTACCGATCTGAACGTGCAGCTAACAGAACCAAAGCTGTGAGCCTGAATAAGTGGAAAAGACTTTGGCCACAGGCTACACCTCGCGATTGGTGAGTCTTTCTAATCTAGTGGGAAAACAATAATTTTTATTATCATTAATGTTATAACAGCTCACTGGTAAACATAACAATAAGTTACTTTACACTTATTACACGCAATGAAAAACTGTGTGTGTGTGTTATGTATTTATCAAAATATATAAAGCATGTATTGCCAGATAACTATTTGGTTAAAGTGATAACTGTTGGATACTGTTTTGTTAAAATGAACTCATGATTTCCCCCTTTTTGCATGCAAGATTAAAATAGTTCCAACAGAAACCACTAATGAATATAAACAAGAAGGTTTTAATGCAGACATATGCTGCAGGGACTACAATAATCATCATATTGTTGTGATTATATGCATCAAAGGGTTAAATCGAGCATTTATGAAGTGCTTAGAAGCAATTCATCTGTGAAATATCTGCAGGACAATGTTGTAGGGAATGCAGTAACTTGCAAAGCTCAATGAATGAATAAAGCATGGGGTTTTAATTGTGGATTATTATTATTTACAAATGAGCACACGCTTCTTAACCTTTGTCCGTCTAAATTAAATATAAATGACATAATGAAATTAAATGGCCATTATGCATTCTATAGCCTGACAACAGTCTAATAGGCTGACCAATCAGTACAGTGTTGAACAACATAGTCTAATACATCTTTAGCTGTCACAAAAGGAACTCTGAACTACGCCCGCAGGTTGCTTTGCATTTACATACCCCTGCCACACGCCTTGCACCTGAAAGTGGGGAACTGAACAGCAGTTCAAACCACAAAGGTTCACATGTCCAGTCAATTGTTGAACTGCTGAGTTTTTATTTATTTGAGTTTTCCGACTGGGCTTCTGCAAAAGTGATTCTAGGGTGTAGACAGCAACTTCAAAGATAAGAACCATGAGGTATGACACAGGTCGACTTGCTCTACCTGAAATGTCTAAACTACTTTTTAGTGTGACTGACATGTTTTTGTACAAAAAAAAAACTTGAACTCATTCTGTTTTATTTACACCAGGAAGCTGCCGAACCCAACCTGTCCTCAGCTGGTCGCCATCACTGAGCTGCTGCCCCTTAATCGGGTCAAGGTTAAGTGCTGGATCAGGAGAAATATAGCCCCTCTCTGCACTGTATTTGATTTACTGGAGGTGCACTTGATTTATACTGCCCTCAAGTTATATATTTCCCTCAAGTGGGAGCAGTATTTGCAAGAAAAGATAAATCACGTTTTAAACACATCACAGTAGTTTGCAAAAGAATCCCAGGTGCAGATACAAGGGGGTCACAACTATCAATAAAAGATTACATTTTGTCTTTAAACATTTATTGAGGTAAAAAACAATCAGTTAGGTTAGATCATTTGACTTACCGCTATGCAGCGTGGGCTGTTTAAAGAGTTGTTTAATGTGACAGTAGTCTTGTTCGGTGTCGCTTTAAGAAAACTCCTGAGAGTCTATTAAAAGTGAAAAATGTGATTTTCAACACTGGGTAAAGAAGTATCTCTCCCCTCTCTCTATACCGACTGCTCTTTGATGACTGCTGTTTGATTTTCTGGAGCTGCAGTCTACATTTATCATGTCCAAAGCCTTGAAACATTTCCCAAAAGTAAGGCAAGTGTTTGAAAAATAAAATAAAAACTGCCCTGGGACAGGTCAGGAAGTCCTGCTGGCAGCAAACTGATCCCCAAACAGGCCAATTGCTACAGCGCAAATGGCTGCTCTGTGAGTCGATGTGCTCTCCGGTACGACTGTTCTTGATTGTGTCAGATTTAGTGCATTCTATCAAGACTCCAGTGGAAGCATGCTTGCATTGAGGAAAATACTAGAAAATATGTTTCACTCGAATTCAGGTAAAACTTATTAAAGCAGGACAAATACTTGTTTAATATATTTAAATAATTACAGTTTTACAGCGGTTCTTGCTCTTTGCTCGACTCATTTTCCAGCAACTTTGCTTGGTATAAATTCCAATTTTTTTTGTATCCTCTACCACTGTTTGGTGTGCAGAAGCAAAACAAGAAGTCAAACACTGAAAAATCCAAGGGCAGGGATGGTTAAGAGGGATTGTACAAATATCTAAAGTACAAGTGAAAGATGACATCACGAGAGCTATAAAGGATGTCAGTTTGGGTTTTATTGTTTTTGGCACACCTCGAAGTGAGAGTCAAAACAGATAGAATCACTAAATTCAGTTTGTAGTGCCCCAAAGGAAGGCTGTGCTCCAATGTCTGTATGTTAAAGATTCTATGAAGCATATACAAAGACGACACTGCGGAGTTGTAGGCTATCGCCTAGTGTACCGTTCAAATTCATGTGGCAGAGACCTGGAGAATTGTTGCTATGGACTTATGAGGCCGCAATATCACCCACAAAATCATCCGTCCAGTTAACCATATGCTGCAGGAGGCACTAATTTGCTATGGCAACTGTTTTTTGTTTCTATGTTTATATACTGCTAATTTGCTTTGCAAAATATGTTTTGGAGGTGGTTGGTTGGGCTTAGCCTGCAAAGCAAAAAAGGACACCAGAGATAGATCAGGCCTTTCTTCCTCAATCCCACATGTTAAGAAGTGAATAGCTAGGAAAAAACAAATGCAATACATTCACAGTGATACGATTTAAGTATTGACATTAGTGCTGGCAGGAAGTAGTGTGCAGGTATGTTCAGTATAACTTTCCTTGTCATGTTGATGCCCAGCAGGCATTGTTCCCTACAAAATGTACTTTTTTTTTTTTTCTAATTCAAAATAGCTGCATGTTATGTTAGTTGTTATGCTATGCGTGTATCAACTGTCACAGCCTGTATAGCTTTTGTGGCTCAGAGGGTAGAGCAGGTCGTCCACCAATGGCAAGGTCGGCGGTTCGATCCCCTTCGCTCTTCCTGTCACATGTCGAAAGTGTCCTTGAGCGAGACACTTAACCCCAAATTGCTCCCGAAGGCTGAGCCATCGGTGTGTGAATGTGTATTTAGATCAGATCCAGATGGGCAGGTTGGCACCTTGCATGGCAGCCTCTGTCATCAGTGTATGAATGTGTTAATGGGTGAATGCTAACATGTTGTGTAAAGTGCTTTGAGTGGTCGGAAGACTAGAAAAGGCGCTATATAAATGCAGGTCCATTTACCAAATTTGTGTTTATCCTCATAATGAATTGCAAAGGCAACCACAAGGTCAACCTTAAGGTTTGAATGTGATGGCTATAGAGCTCCTGAACCTATTCAACTTGCAAGTAAAGTAGAATAAAGAATTCACAAAGACATCTGCTCAACAAGATAAGTACTCAAGATCAAGTACTCTATAAACTATACAATGACTATTGTTCATCATTGCATCTCAATATGACCCATTTGAGCGTTTTCTGACCTTTTGTCCTATCGGCAACATCCAAGACAAATACGACCGTTACAAAAGTTATTCAAACCATTTTGTGATTTTTCACTAATATGGTTAAAGTCGGGGAAAGACTTTGGCCATGGTTAAAATAAACCAACGTTGACTGTCAGAAACAGAATGCCATAATGTTTTTCTAAATGGACTTGGAGCAACATTCTCTGCCATCATGTACACCCGGGTTTTGCTAGAAACTATCTTCCTAGACAATCCTGCAGTGCACAAATTGAATCCAATGCCAATGTTTAGAGCCCATGCAGGAAGTAGTGTACTATTAATGAAGCAACATATCCTCATACAACGGTTTGTATGATATCTTGCAAAAAGTTATTCCAGATTGTTTTGTACACGGGCTGTGTTTATTTCTCCATATATTGAGGGTTTTTATAGTTTAACGGTATTTATAAAGCAGTTTAACAGTATTTATAAAGCACTTAAACCTGATTTATAATATAAAAGACATGAAAATCTCACTTTTTACAGTATGGGACCATTAAACGAGTGCTGTAATTGCCTAACCCTAACCATATTTTAACCACAGTTTCTTTGTCATAACCACAATCCTTTCCTCACCGTAACTATACTGTAGTTGCAATGCAAATGATCTGTTGGTAGTAGACTTTGTGAAATACTCCAATACCATATTGTCTGGTGGTATGGGGTTGTGTTGTACTATCCAGACTTTCCACTGCAGTGACATGTAGAGGATTTAGCGATGAACCATGTCCTGTATTCTCTGGGACAACTTTATGATGGGATTTTAATCCCCTGACTACACCACCTTTGGGTCTTGAGTCTTTCCGGTGCCAGTGGCCCCAGGCTAACCTGCCCGCTGATAATGGAGTCGGCAGGATGTTCCTCAATGCTCTGGACTGACTTGTTGGTGATTCAGGGGTCATTATGGGGAAGTGAGAGCTTGACATTTACACAGAGACAAGAAGCTACTCTGTCTCCCCCGGACACTGTGCGCTTTGAACTTAACGCTCCCTTGTCTGTCTCGGTCTGTCTGCATCTCTTTCTATTCCCTCTCTCTCTCTTACACCCCCCTGACACGCTCATTTTTTACATCTTTCTCTTCGTCTGGAAAGAGCCGTGCTTTGGACCATGGATAAGGGAAGCACACTGGGGCTTATTTTTAAAGCAGTGTTTTATAATTAAGGTCAAATTCAAATTTGTTGTGTATGTCTCTGTCTGCCTTTGCTTTGTAGGCAAACACTTCCCTTGACCTAGCATGCCCTTCTATCTTTTACCCTGTTTTATACATGGATCAACCTTCTTTTCTACCTCTCCGTCTCTACTTTGTACCCACAACCCCCCTCTCACCTTGCCCCACCTTCCTGTCTCTTCCCTTCATCTGCACCCAGCACATTCATCCTCATCACAGCCAGTCTCCTCTCTAATTTCTTTGTTTCTGTCTTTTCTGTTCACCCAGTCCTCACCCTCAACTTCCAACCCACCCACCCACCTGTCTGTCTCTCTGCGATCGCAATCCAACGCACCTCCTTAGTCCGTCCCTCTCCCGGGGCCTAATTAATTTACTGAAATCTCAATCAGCCTTACACTCCATTACCATAACCCCGTATCCTGTTTGATACACTCCCATGCTCTCTGCTGGGGGGTATTAGGATGATTACGCTCGGGATCCGATCCCGTCTCTTCTGCCGTGATGGCGTCGTCCCGTTTCCTCTGATATAATGACATAACGATGGCGTTCACGCCCCTCGCTCAGGTCAGAACAAATTGAATCTTGACAGCAAAGTTCTGAGGCTTTCAGAGTTCAATCAGAGAGAACTGTGGGTGGGTGGCGAGTCTCTCAGGGAGGCAATGAACTCATCTGAAGTCAGGAGGGAGAGATAGTAAAGGGGGAGATGGTGAAGACAGATAAGGAGACAGAGGAACAGAAAAAAAATGGAAAGATCAAGTGAAAGAAAGCAGTGAGGGACAGGATGAAGATCATGAGAGATGAAGATCATGAGAGAGAAACAGACAAAGACAGAGAAAGAGAGCATGCAGAGCTTCTAGGACACATGCTTCATGGTTTATTCATACACCAAGGCATGCTTTACTACATGCTTTCAACACATATTGTATAATAAGCTGAGGAGAAATTCAGGACAACTGTAGGAAGAGAAAGTAGAGAGGAGAAAAGATGAGATTAGAGGAAAGGAGATGAAGGACAATTAGAGGGAAACATGACAAAACAAGCAGTTTGGGAGAGGAGACGGGAGAGTAGTCAGCCATGCTAGCAACTCAGTGTGGCGCTGCTCTTCAGTGCTTTCAGTGAATGCTAACATCACAATGCTAACAGGCTCACAATGACAATGTTAACATGCTAATGTTTAGCAGGTTTAATGCTTACCATGGTCTCCATCTTAGGCCTTGTTCAGATTTTTGGTATATCCAGATTGGGTTTTATAAAGTCTGGGCAGCAAATTTTTTTTTTGCAATATCAGATCCAAACCATATTTGGAGGTGGTTTGAAATTCCAATTGGATTTCTACACAGTAGCGTAACATAACATAACATTGGCCCCGATGCAATTTTTTTTTACAATAAATAAGGTGGCAGCTGGCTGGATGGAGATCGCCAGGGAGCTGAATGTGTCGCTGTTGGCTATATTGTATGTCCTTTCCAGTAAATATCACAATATAAAATGTGTGTTTGAAAAGAATAAACGTAGTAGCTTTAGTTGTTACGTCTCCAGTCTGATCTCGAGCGCACAGCTGATAGCCTATGTGGTTTGTTTATATGACGTAACAGATGTTCATATTAAGGGATTCAGTGTGGACGGAGAGCGTCCGACATTATAGTCGGATGCTCGCTTTTGCTCTTAGGAAATGGTGTAGGGAAGGTGATTATTGGGTCCCTGACCGCTTCTGGGCCCATGTGCAGCTGCACCGGTTGCCACGTTGATATTTCCGCCACTAATTCTTAGGGGTGTGAGAAAGTATCGATACACATGAGAATTGCGATATTATGTTTTGTGATAGTGTATCGTTCCTCCAAAGCGCTGTTTTGATTTTTAATTAAACTCTTAAAAATCCGATAGCCCGCTGGCGGACACAGGCGCTATTCTGTCTTTCAGAGGTTGTAGCGGGCTCAGTTTAGTTAGAGTGAAGCCACTGGCATCATATGAAACTAGAAAACCAAAGGAATCCATTGGTACCAACCATCTAGCTTGTCACGAAGGAAGCTAAATAACGCTCCAAACTTATACTAAATTTTCGCGAGGAAAAACTGGCATGGCCATTTTCGAAGGGGTCCCTTGACCTCTGACCTCAATATATGTAATGAAAGTGGGTTCTATGGGTACCCAAGTCTCCACTTTACAGACATGCCCACTTTATGATAATTCAATGCAGTTTGGGGCAAAAACCATGCAGTTTTTTGAATGCAGTACAAAAGTGTTATTTTTTTTACCTCTTCTAAAATGGTATGACGTTGCCTTCCCTAAAGCGAAATAATTTGGCAACTTGATTGTAACGTTTGATTCAAGTTAGTTATGACACTTTACCACAGGGGTATCCTGAAAAAGTTCCAAACCAAGACGCCACTTGTGTGTTTTACTTCAGTGTAAAACAGCAACTGAAGAACATTCCATTCAAGGTGTAATTTATCAGTAAAATGCAACACAGGAGCAACCACTGCCTTGCAAGTTTGTGCAGAAATAAGACTTATGGGAGGGAAAAAAAAAGGCATGCAGCATTAGTATAAATCACTGCGCTTCACATTCTGACTGTAAACAAACATTGCACAGTTGGCTTGTATCCCTGATGAGAATTCACCCTCTGAACAAGCTCTTGGTGTGAGTCATTATGCTAGAAAACAAATAACATCAAGTTTATTCCTCTATATTTGAGGCAGTGTGAACAAACGTGTCAACCATCAAAGTAAACCCAATACCGTTGCGCTTGTGTGCTTCCATCACACATGATGCAATGTGAATTCGTTATAGGAGGGGGAGAAGCTTTTCATTGGCTCACAGGAAACATTCCCATGATGCCTGATGCCCGCTGGCTGTGGTGGAACTTTGGGGGTCAAAGGGGAAATTGCTGCAGGGTTTGAAATAAGTGCTCTAAACTAGCATGGTGTGAAGACACTGTCGGCCAGCTGCTCCTCCATCCCTCCAGGCCACGTTCCAGTCCGACCCTCCGGCCTGGAACCATAACTGCTGCCACTCCAACGAGAAACTTCAAGGCCTGTACACACCGGTGGTATTTTTTTCATGCAATTAATTCGCACGTCAATATATTTTTTTTTCGAAGTGTTGTTTTTGTCATGAATACTTTCACACAGAACGTGAATATCATATGGCAAAAGGCAGCATTTCATTTCGGAAAAATGTTGATTTTTCTGAGCTGTCGCACCTCAAATAAAGGCATCGACCAATCATATTGTGCAGAACGGAGATATTCAAAATGACACAGAGGCTACGTAGTTCGAACCAAGATGGCAAACTTTATTATTCATTTCAAGCCGCGCGGTTCACAGCAACAACAGACAGCGAAAGTGATCTATTGACTGTATATTGACATCATACCAGCAAGATTACTACAGTTTCAATGTCTAGACATCTGTAGAATGTGTCAAAGACAGTGAAGGTGCTTTCATTTCAAAATAAAAGCCCTCAAGTGTTTTTTCTATGGACAGAATTCCTTCATTTGTCAACACGATGCTTTTATTCTGAAATATGTGCAGACAGTGCTGTGTATCATGCAGTGACTTGGAGAGCTCCATGAATGAATAAAGTACAGGGTTTAAATCAACACTTCCTGCTTTCATTTCAAAATAAAAGCCCTCAAGCATTTATTTCTGTGGACAGAATTCCTTCATTTGTTAACACAAGGCTTTTATTCTGAAATATGTGCCGGACAGTGTTGTAGAACATGCAGTGATTTGGAGAGCTCCATGAATGAATATAATACAGGGTTTTAATTGTGGATTATTACTATTATTTACAAATTACCACACATTTCTTACCGAAGTGCAGTGGTTGTAGAGAGCTTGTTAGAAGTCATCCGGCAACAACATTTTGTCTGGCAGTAAGGTTGGACATACAGTAGGCGGGAAATGGAAAACACAGAAAGGGGAGAAAAGATTGAAAAATTAATATGAAATTATGACATAACACAATATGCACCGATAAAAATAGACATGATGTCAGAGGGAGAGGATGACATAAAAGAGAAACATGAGACCTTGTACAACACTTCTCTCAGTTAAAAATGATAAATAAAAATACCTATTTACATTCACTAATTGCTTGTGTATTAAAGTAATGTGTGACCCTCTCATTGAGTAGATAACAAATGGCTACTTGTAATATTTTACTGAGATCTTCACACAATCTGCCCTCTGCTTCAGCTCAATGAGAACATGTTAAAAAAGAATCCAACACTCCAAAATCCAAAAATCTCTCAAAGAGTTGTGTTTCCACCACCTGTTTTGACTGTTCTCTGACTTCTCCTCTTTTAAAGATGCAGCAGTGGAGTTTTTGGCAGCCGCTACAAAGAGAAAGGGGAGGAGGTGATTACCACAGGAAACTAGAACAAGCGTGGTTACACTTACAAGTGTTACATCATCTGCAGAGAGACGCAGATAAATCAGTGCAGATAAGCCAACAAAAGTCCAGTTTGATACTCTTGATTTGATGCAAGTGATTCAACATGTAGCTAGCTCATTACAGCTTTTACTAATGGTGGATTCTTTCTTATACTGTCTTCCTCCTCTCCTCTCTTATATAATCTCAAGAAAGAACATTTTTGCAGTGCTGGACAAGATTGATTGACAGGTATACTTACAGAGATACTGTGCAAAAATACCTTACTACTACTACTTATCACCAAAAATGTAGACAAAAAAGCAAAATGACAAACCATATGAAGAGAGATACATGCAACTTTTCATCTTCTAGTGGCAGGATATTATGTTGTGAGGGTGTATATAAAGGCCCCCGATACATTTTAGGTCACTGATTATTTGGTATTCAGCCAAATCATTACACAAACCCAAAGGTTTTAACTTGAGTCAGCATGACATGTTCCTTTTAAAAGGAACAGTTTTGGGAAATCCGCTCTCTTGCCGAGAGTTAGATGATAAGACTGATATCACTCTCACATCTGCCTGTTATATATGAAGCTATAACACATCAGATGCATCCATAAACGACTTTTATATTCAGATAAGAGATTTTATTACGAAAAACAAGTCTTTGTAACCTGATGTGAATGTCTCTGCTATTGAAAAGCAGATCTTTTGTATACTGTGGGAGACATTCTGAAGGGCTCTTGGTATTCGGGAGCTGGGACAGACCGGTGTAGAGATTACGGAAGATATGTTGGAAGACATCTGAAAAGTGATTGTGTCTTAAAGCAGCAGTGGGTAGAATTGGAGGAAACATGATTGAAAAAAGTTATTTTTATAAAACAAATAAATTAAATGCATAAATTAAATAAATAAATAAAAAAGGCATTACAGTAACAGAATATCGATTCATATTTGATCAGCGCTGCCTAGTTTGACCATCTGATCGGAGTTTGCGAGTGATTGACAGCTTGCCACCGTTGAATGAACAGCCAATAGGAATGCTCTCCGTCTCTGAAATGACCTGTGATTGGTCAAAGTCTCCCGTCACAGGCTAGATTTTCTAAAGCCTGGATCAGAGCCATGAGGAGGTGCAGAAGTCTAGTTTTCTCTCAGAACACTTCAATTACAAAATGCTGAAAGGTTGTTATGGAATTTTTTTTCCCAAAGATGCCAAAAACATTCTGCCTACTGAGGCTTTAAATGCAAAATAAAAAGCTTTTTATGATGAATATGTGATGCTGAGGCCCAGCTACGGCGGTTGTCACTCAAAATGATGTGCTATGTTTGAAAGATGTGCCTGTAGAGAAATCTCTTTTTTGTCCTTTGTCTTTATTGTATATGCCGAGCTGAACTGTGTCATGTTTTAAATTGTTTTAATCTTTCTTTTGTCGAATTGAAAACTTTCAACTCAATAAACATAGCATAAAAGACTGGAAACAGGGACAAACAGCGAGCCTGGCTCCGTCCAATGCTTACAATGTATTGTTTGTTTAATCCATACAAAACTGAAGTGTAAAAGTTGTGCTTTTACAGGGAATTACTGTGCCAGGCTGCTTCTTGGCCCGCCGGAGACTTCACACTTTTTTTGTGCAGATTAAACAAACGTGGAATAACATTATAATTAGCGAGCTTTTAGAGGTGCTGGTGGGCAGATTTTGTGTTTATTTTTAATTGTTGGGCAGTTCCAGGCTTGCTATTTCTATCCTGCACAATCGGCATCTTTACATATGAGAGTGGTTTCAAATCTTCACATCAACCTCTTGGCAAGAAAGTGAAAATTTCCCAAAATGCAAAATATTCCTCCCATATCATGCTCATTTTCAGGTTCATACTTTTATTTTGTGTTTCTACTAGAACATGTTTACATGCTGTAATGTTCAAAAAACACATTATTTTCCTCATACTGTCTGCCTGAATATACCTGTATTTACCCTCTGCCTGAAAACGCTCCGTTTTAGTGCATTTCAATGGCAGCGGAATTGCGTTGCTAGGCAACAGTTTGGGTCTATGTTTACTTCCCGTCAGCTGATGTTATTTACATACACTGCAACAGGAAATAAACTGGAACACATTTAGAATGCTTACGTTTAAAACTGTGTTGATGGTCTAAATATTGTATATTTGTGACATCACAAATGGACGGAAATCCTAACGGCTTGTTTCAAACGCACAATTTCTGAATACGGGCTGTGTGTATATTCCTCCGTATATTGAGCGTTTTGATAGTTTAGCAGTATTTATATCGCACTTAAACCTGCTTTATAATATAAAAGACATGAAAATCTCACTTTTTACAATATGGGACCTTTAAGAGTTGCTGTATTCTGTGAAGACTGCCTGCTCAGCACTCAGAATCAAACTCAGTTAATGTTGATTCTTACTTGCTTTTTTTTTTTTTTTTACCTATAGGCCATTTCCTTAGCACTTCTTAAACATCCATCTAAAATTACACATGCTCCCCAAACCATGTAATTGGTCATGGATGACTAACAACACAATATGCAGAAAATATATGCAGCAAAGACACATGCCCTAGGCCAGACAGTCACTCCCGCCCACAAAGGGATTGATCTCTTCATTGCCAAATAATTTAATAATATAATGGTTTAATTCAGCTTCTTTTTCTTCAATGTCTACATATTCTGTCAGTGAGTATGTTTACATGCATACTGTCCCATCAGGAATTCTTGTCCTGGTTATAATCATACTAGGGATGTGATGTGAAACGAGAATATTCATTAGGGCTGTCAAAGTTCAGGCAAATTAATTTTAACGCCAATGATTTCTTCAACGCATTAACGCAACTTGTGATCTTTAGGTTGTACCAGGCTCAGTTTTAAAGAAGATATGGGTATCATATGAAACTAGAAAAACCTAAGGAATCCTTTGGTGCCAACAATGTCATAGCTAGCTTGTGGTGAAGGAGGCCAAATAACGCTAAATAAATGTTGGCGAGGAAAAACTGTCATGTCCATTTTCAAATGGGTCCATTGACTTCTGACCTCAAGATATGTGAATGCAAATGGGTTCTATGGGTACCCACGAGTCTCCCCATTTACAGACATGCCCACTTTATGATAATCACATGCAGTTGTGGGGCAAGTCATAGTCAAGTCAGCACACTGACACACTGACAGCTGTTGTTGCCTGTTGGGCTGCAGTTTTGCCATGTTATGATTTGAGCATATTTTGTATGCTAAATGCAGTACCTGTGAGGGTTTCTGGACAATATTTGTCATTGTTTTGTGTTGATAATTGATTTCCAATTTTACATATATACATAAATTTGCATAAAGCAAGCATATTTGCCAACTCCCATGTTGATAAGAGTATTAAATACTTGACAAATCTCCCTTTAAGGTACATTTTGAACAGACAACAAATGCGCGATTAATCGCAATTAAATATTTGAATCTACTGACAACCCTAATATTCATATACCTTATCGAGGTCACTGCAATGGATGATTTCTGATTACACCAACATTTTTCCTTCTATGACATGCTTAAAATATCTGTCGTGAAAATTGTCTAACCTGTGTTTTTGAACTGCAGCAACAAGAAGACTTTGTATGACAAAGTTGGTAGATTAAAGGTGGCTGTGTGCATATTATGGGCACAAGCTGTACGGAAAAGAAGCACAGGAATAACTTACATTGTTTCCATGTGAGACTAACATGCACACAACTACTTATTTACACAAGGTAAAAACGTAGCAACATATTTGGACTATAAAATCATAATTTTACAGATTATCACTTAAAAACGTTCTAAGGAATTGAACAACTCTTTTGTAGTCTCAGAAATGTGATGAAATATATCACAGTTATCTAATCCCTTTGTTACAATAATTACTTTATTTTAATGTAATGAGTTACTTCCCAGTGTTGTCAAATTGTACTGTGTAAAGCCTAGACACATACATGTGCAATCCTAGGAAATAGACAAGGAGTCAGAAGCTGACCTGGGTGCTCATGGGAGTTATCATTCGAGTTCTGAGGTCTTTTAGATGAATTTTTCTGCAGTTTTTCAGATGGTCGGGGGACTGAGGGAATCCACTGACTGACAGGTTTTATATAAAAACAACCCAGAACTGGGGTTTGGAGCTGTTGCAATCAGTGCGTATGGCAACCGTTAGTTTACTCTGAGCTGTGGATTGATAATTATAGCTGATATTGTTTGGCTACTGCAACAGAATTAAACAATCTTATCTAATCTCAGGCATTTGAATAACACATGGAAAGACACGTCCATGCCCCTTGCTTCAAGACCTGCACACATGATTGAGTTAACTTTTCTGTTCTTGCCCACAGAAATAGACTGAGAAGAAAACGTGGCAGTGTGCTGAGCGCTCATGGGAGTTGAGGTTCTGAGTGGAAAGGTTTTGAGCTTAGCTCTGCTACAGAACCTAACCCATGTATACCTCTGAGAAATCAAAAGCGTGCAATATTGTAAGTTAGTTTGGTTTGACAAGAGAAACGTGTAAGCTACAGGGATCCAAGCTGTCTACTGAAAAGCAATCGTCAAGTTTCTGGTTCAGGAAATGCTGGACCAACGACTGATCTTTTATCCCTTTGTTTTTTTAAGCATCACTGACACTGGTATACTAACAGTCTCACGGCAGTTTGTGAAATAGTCACAACATTTAATCTATTTGATTCGTGTACATTTTCATGACGCTCAGCTCGACTTTCAACAACATATTTTTCGTGCATTTTCCTAAGAATGTCTAAGAAAGAACTTAGTTAGGTTTAGGAAAAGATCGACTTGGTTAGGCTTAGGCAACAATCTACTTAGTTAGGTTTAGGAAAAGATCGACTTGGTTAGGCTTAGGCAACAAAGTACTTAGTTAGGCTTTGGAAAAGATCGACTTGCTTAGGCTTAGGCAACAAACTACTTAGTTAGGTTTAGGAAAAGATCGCGGTTTGGTTTAGGCAACAAACTACTTAGTTAGGCTTAGAAAAAGATTGTGGTTTGGGTTAAAATAACTCTGGAAGTGCTGTAACTTAAGTACAGAAGTTACATAACAAATAGAACAACTTTGACTTGTGTTTTCACACGGGACACGAACAGCGGTCTCCTGGGGGAAAGTCCCATGTTTTTTGACCCACCCATCCACGCCGAACTCCTCCCTTATGCGGCGTTCGCCGCTCTCTATACTTCCCGGAACTCAGTTATGTGGATTATATATGAACTGATTTCATGCTGACCATCATGAAAAAAATGTGAAATTTGTGTACATGTGCAGGCATCAATACATTAAATTTTGTGATTGGGCTGGGTATTAGGAATGTTAATAATTAACGGTTTAACCGTTAACTGACTTAAAGCATTTAACCGATTAACGCTATCGGTTAAAACGGTTAAAACATTTTTTTAATAATTAATTAAAAAGCTGAACGGCTCAGAGGAGTGGCTCGTCACTTTAAGGAGAAAAGCTGGTCCACCTTAACAGCCCACCTTAAGAGGCGGAGCCGGAGTTGCAGGATAAAGGAAGTTGGCTCAGGTTTCTCCATGGATGTCTCTCCAGCACGCTTGAGCGGAGCGGAGGAGTTGTAGTTTCGTAGCATTTATTCACTGACAAATAAACTGTACACACACTGCTACACCTACGTTCACAGCTAGAACGCCATCAACAACCTCACACTCACCGCCAACACACACACACGCTCTGATGGAAACTCGCTAAAGTTACGCAGACTACGTGTGCGGCGGCGAGCACGAAGCCTCCGGCAATGCTAGAGCTGCTAACGTAGCACAAATACACACACTGTTTGTCAGAAACACAGCTGACAACCTGCTAAACTAAACTAAATATGCGGTGGAGACTTTTACTGGGAAAGTGGCTGCATGTCCGCGACACTACACGCAGCATCGTAGCTGCTAAGTTAACGCTCCTGGACGGTGAACTGGGGACTCCCGTCAAATATTTTATTATACAAAATTAGCATCCCTACTGGGTATACATGAGAGTACAGTGTGCATTTACTGGCAATAGGCTACTACAAATGAAAATGTCTCAAGAGTAAACTGAAAACCTAAAAGCCTAAAATGGGTGAACACCATTGGATCCTGCATTGACAGGAAGGGTTAATCTTTTTAACCACTATAATGATGTGACAGGCTTTCACTTCTTGATGGACCTCACAACCTCCCCCCCAGAGAGTCACTCATAATGGCTTCATCACATTAGGGTGGTTAACACCAACGGTCTCCACAACACAAAGCAATCTGATGGAGTGGACATAATGCATATTGAGGACTCAGTATTTCTTGACTTAGACAGGGGAAGGGGGGGGGAGAGGCTAATTTGGTTGCATCTTGTTACATCCTTTTTCAGTTAAATAGCAAAGGTACCTTTGGTACCAATTTGGCTGATGATCTTTTCTATGTATTGGTTTATTACTAGGATATGCTGGGATGTTGTGTTTCAACATTGCCGAGAACTTAACCAACTGTCACAAAAGTCACAGAAGAGTATGTGGAGTTCAGAATACAGCACGAACTGGCAGTAATCCTGATCTGAGGTCAGCCAGCTGCACCTCACAGCGAGGCCTGGAAAAGAGGAACTTTACAGTTGTTGTTTTCAGTCCTATTCAATTCAAATCTGAAGATTTAAGAGCATCAGTAATTGGTCTAAGTACTGTAAATCCTTCCCTTTAGTGGAATAACGTAAGTGAGACTGAGACTTGTGAAAATCAACATCCAAGCCATAATTATGACTGGGAAACTTGATTTTTTTCTGAAAGAGAAAACAAACATGGATGCCTCTTTTCAGACAATGTTCAAGGTATTCAAACACTCATTCTATGGATACAGCACTTTATTGACCATGGACAGTATTTTTTTTCTTACCCTCACTCGACCAACTCATCCAACTGCTGCTCAACATTGCACACCAACATTTCATTTTGTGTTCAAATTACTCATATTAATTGTGTTTTAAAGGTCCCATATTATAAAAAAGTGAGACTTTCATGTTTTTTTATTATAAAGCAGGCTTAAGACCTATATAAATACTGTGAAAGTATCGAAACGCTCAATCCACAGGGAAATACACACTGCCCGTATTCAGCAACTCTGCATTTGAAACAAGCTGTCAGGATTTCTGTCCATTTGTGATGTCGCAAATATACAATATTTAGACCCTTCACACAGATTAAAACGTAAACATTCTAAATGTGTCCCAGTTTATTACTGGTTGCAGTGTATGTGAATGTGATCAGCTGACAGGAAGTACACATGGACCCAAGCTGTTTGCCTAGCAATGCAATTCTGTTGCAAATTCGTCGCAATTCCGTCGAAATGCACTGAAACAGAGCGTTTAAGACAGTGGGTAAATACAGGCATATTCAGGCCAACAGTATGAGGAAAATAAAGGTTTTTTTGGACATTACAGCATGTAAACATGTTCTAGTAGAAACACAAAATACAAGTATGATCCTGAAAATGAGCATGATATGGGACCTTTAAGTAGTATTTTAAGAATTGTACTCAAACGTGCCAAATGCGAGACTGGGAGCATTTCTATTGCCTTCGCACGGCTCTCAAAATGGCGACAGCTGAGCCGACGGTTGGTAGCTAACAGTGCTAACGGTGAAAACAAAGGCAACCTTACTGACGGAGATAACAGTGTTAACCTGGGGGAAGGGTCCGGAGGGTGAGTGCTACATTTCCACGATGACACCATCGGTCGGGATGGCGTTAGTCACATGCACAAACATGCACTAAAAGCACGAGCAACCGGCCCGGCTACTAAACAACGGTCAAAAAAGCAAGAAGCTCAGATTACAATACACACAGAGGGACAGCGACTTCATTCTCTGCTCAGGTAGACATTAGGGGTACTCCACTATATCTATACATAGTAAATAGTTGTTGGATGCTATATCAATGCTCTGCATATATGTTTAGAGAACCTTTAATGTTGGGTTTCCTCCTTCTATTTTGTTAGCGTTCATTGATGCCAGGATGGGTCTCTTTTCGAAGCAAAACGAGCTAACGACAGAAGACATAAATACTGCAAGTCTCAAATCTTCAGTAGCCTAATGAGTGAAAAATAGAAGCACATCTTGAGATGCCAGATCACTTCAAAAGTCGTAAACCTGGGAATCGTTCCCATTGCTACCTTCCATCCAAAATGATGTGAATGCAGCACAAACCCCCAAAAGTGTATCAAAGGTTGATAAATGCTCACGGTCTAATCACAACACATATTTTGAACATCGCAGGAACGCCAACCTCCATCTTTATCAGCCCGACACGCAGTGTTCACTTTCTCCTTTTTCTTTTTTTTACATCTTTTTGCATTCAAATAAATAAACAACACTGTACTCATACTGTTGTCATGCCCCTTGTAGTAATTTTTGGCATCCAAAACACTACAGTTACCCTCTGCGTCACTTTAGGTTTAGGCAACAAAACCAGTATAGTTACGTTTAGGAAAAAAACTACTACGTTTGTACATTGAAAATGAAACGTTGTGAACACGGGACACCAACAAACAGCTGATTGTAACGTGAAAGTGAAATTGAACACACAGGATACGAACAGCGGTCTCTTGGATGAAGGCCTTGTGTTTGTTGGACCCGTCCACCAACCTTTCCACCCATCTTTAAGCTGTTTACACCTTGTTTTCCTATGGGGAGAGCGGTGCCGACTAGCCAGAAGCGCTACCCGTGACGCTGCGCTCAAAGTTCAAATTATTTCAACTTTGACCTCGGCTGCCGCTGACCTTTCAAAGTGCAACCAATTAGAACAACTGCATCTGTTTTTTTTTTTGCCTAGAAACAGTGAATGGTGTTCCTTGCGCTCTTTTTGGAGAGATATTTTACATGCTGCCTCTGCAAGGCTCTGCGCCCTACCTTGCGGTGAGTGAAGAGCAAATTTCTTATCATGTGAAGGTATCCTGAGTGTGTCTTTTCACTCTTTAAACTGCTTCACCACAGCATTTTCTCTGAGTGTCTACTTTTGCCCCGAATGGGTTTACATTGTAGTTAATGGAAAGCCTGGTGTGTCTTGTACAGGTGTTAAAGGCTGCCTTGTGCGGCGCCATCACACGCCGACGGTCATGCGAAGCATCGGTATTCGACGCCCTGGGAATGAGAACAGGCTGCATATACCTCTCTGATGTTCATTTTACCATCTACCGTAAAAAATGAGAAATTAGACCTGATAGTAAATATGTGGTGGAGGAGTGCTAATCAGCAACACATCCTGCCCACCAGCCAACATTACCTGGCTCTGTTCCGGCTATCAACCACCCACTTTGTCGTTCGGAGCAGGTTATATTCCTATGGTGACAGAAATATGTCCAATTGGTGGGACTGTTGCTAAAGCATGTGGGTATGAATCAGATTAGCTAATGGCAAAAACATTGAGAGTAATTTCCCATTCTAATAGCCGGGGGTAAGCCTAAAAATGTTCACCATGGGAAACATGACAGGCAAACTTACTTCTGAAATCTGTTATTCTGGTGCCACTGAATAGTAGGCCATATTTAGCACAGAGTTATTGATTTTTTTTAGATGTTTAGATGAAACCTCAGACATCAGATTACAGAAGTGTGGGACTATGGGCCCCTATTTTACACCCAACGCAAAGCAGTGCACAGCACAGCGCAACTGTCATTGCTAGTTTCAGACCGATGCAGTTGTCATTTTGTCAACAGAGTCAACAAATCAATGAATGTGGGTTTAAGGTTTCAAGGCTTTACAGCCTACTTCTCTTAAACCTGCAGTAGGCAGAATGTTTTTGGCATCACTGGGCAAAACATTCCATAATAACCTTTCAGCATATTGTAATTCATGTGATCACTAATGATCATGTGATAACTAGACTTCTGCACCTCCTCATGGCTCTGTTTTCAGGCTTTAAAAAATCTAGCCCGTGACGGGAGACTTTGACCAATCACAGATAATTTCAGAGAGCGAGCGTTCCTATTGGCTGTTTATTCAACGGAGGCAACTGTCAATCACTAAATGAGAAAATTGTAAATGAGAATGTTTGATGGTGGGCGGAGCTTGGTATTTTCTCAACAGAACTCAACATGGCTGCCGGGTCACAAACTTTCTCACTTTACAGCTAAACAGTGCACTACAAGATGTTTCTGAAAACATTTGAGGAGAGAAATAGGTATTACAGTAACAGAATATTGATTCATATTTGATCAGCGCTGCCTAGTTTGACCGTTTAATCAGAGTTTGTGAGTGATTGACAGCTGCTCAGAGACGGCAATTCTCCAGCCCGGCTCTGATTGGTTGTTTTCCTCCAGTCTATGAAATCTTGCAGATGTCATTAGGAGCACCGGAGGACACAGGGGCACATCATTTCTTTCAGATTACCTGTCTCATGCACTACTGTCAGGATATAGCGACCGTTTTATGAAAATAACTTTTTTTTAATCATATTTGCTCCATTTCTACGCACTGCAGCTTTTACTAATTACCATCTCTACATCTTGCCTTATTACGAGGACAGAAAGTTATTTGAGCATATTACCTTTAGAGTGCAAATGTGACCAAAGAGAGAAAATGTAAATATTCAAATCCATCTCTAATGTCAAGACTGTAAGGATCTGTGGACATTTATAGAAATTAAGCAATGCATTCTCATCCCAACTCATCACACACCACCCCTTGATACCACTATATTTTCAGCATCAAAAACACTGTAGTTAGGTTTAGGAAAGAACTACATGGTTGGGCTTAAAACTGCTACGTTTGTACAGTGAAAAAGACACCGAACGTTGTGAACACGGGACACAAACAAACAGCTGATTGTAACGTGACGCACGGTACATCAACAGCAGATGATATTATGGTGTTTGTTGGGCCCATTCACCTTCCAAACCCGCCCAAGTTGTCTTTCTCACTTTTTATACTACGTCATTAAAGTGGCGCTAGGTGGTATATTTTTGGCATCATTGGGCAACAAGTCCATAATAACCTTTCAGCATATTGTAATTGTAATAAGTGTTCTGAGAGAAAACTAGACTTCTGCACGTCCTCATGGCTCTGTTTTCAGGCTTTAGAAAATCTAGCCCGTGACGGGAGACTTTGACCAATCACAGGTCATTTCATTGAGAGAGCGTTCCTATTGGCTGTGCTCCGGTCATGTGACCAGAACTTGGCATTCCTTCAACAGATTTCACAATGGCGGCTGCGTCACAAACTTTATCATTTTACAGCTAAACAGTACACTACAAGATGATTCTGAAAACATTTGAGGAGAGAAATAGGCATTAACGTAACATAATATTGATTCATATTTGATCAGCGCTGCCTAGTTTGACCATTTGGTCGGACTTTGCGAGTGATTGACAGCCGGCTCTCATAGACGGCAGATGGACAGTAGAACTCAGATCAGCTCTTACTGCTTGTCTTCATCCGGTCTGGGAAATCTTGCAGATGCCGTTAGGAGCACCGGAGGACACAGAGGCACATGATTTTTTTCAGGTTACCTGTTTCATGTACTGCTGTCAGGATATAGCGACTGTTTTACAAAAATAACTTTTTTTAATCACATTTGCTCCAATCTCGCCTACTCCAGCTTTAACTCTTAACGTAGCATTTATACGCGGATGCGTTTACATTGCATACAGAACAGGATACATGGCGTACAAAAGACACAGGGAAATCAAAAGAGCCGTACTTATTGCACGCTAAACGCCTTGCGCATTATCGTGGCATTTGTACGTCTTTTTGTGCGAACGGGCCGAATTGACAGCTGTGTTAGAGACTGCTTGTCCCTGATTGGTTGTTTTTCTTCAGGCGCGGTGAAATCTTGAAAATCATTAGGATCACAGGACACAGAGGAACATTACTTTATTTTTTTCACAGATTATCTGTCTCATGTGCAACTGTCAGAGCAAATATGAAAAAAATAAGTTATTTTTCTTACACTTACCAATTGTAGCTTTAATGGTTATTTGTGTAGGGAAGTACAAGTCCAAATCCAACTCATCCTGGACACCAGAATTGTATTGCACAGCTTTGATAGCTAGTGATACACCCCTTACTGTGCGTCTCCTCCCACTCCAGCTCACAGTGAGTCACCAAAACACCAAACAAGCGCAGGCGAGGAAAAAAAATCCTTTGTATAGCCAACAAAATAACCAATTGTCTGGCTGCAGAACTCTACCATATGCCATGAAAATAGTCTGTGCTGTCCTAAATGTTATTTGAGCAAGCAATGATTGCCAAACTTCTCTGCTTTGGACTGGTTATACTGGGCAACTCCCAGGTGTGAAACCGAAGGGCATTGCATGCTCAGCAAACATTCCCAACTAAATAAAAGCTTTCTTTTTTAAAAAAAAAAAAAGCACAATCTGTTCTAAGAGTGTGATATCAGGGTGAAACTCATTTCCTCAGTGTTGCCCCTTAGTGTTTTGGCTCGGTGCTCGGCCAAGAAGTCCACGGGGACGACAAGGTGAATGGCTTGGCCTGCTGACTATACCTTTAGTTCCTTATTTCTTTATTTCCCAGATTGTTTCTCTAATATCCGTGGGGGGGTGGTTCGGGGTTATGGCCCAGTGCAGTGGCTGCCAATCTCTTCAGAGAAGCAGCTCACTTCCTGCAAGCACAAAAAGTCCGCAGCTCCAGTTATTGATTGGAAATGTCACATAAAGCCTTCTACATAAGAAAGGGTCAATACAAAAAAAGTGAGTAAATGCTGCTCACGGGCTACTAATTAATTCAAAGTTGATCAAAAGTCATCAGATCGCTAGAGTTTTATCTTCCTCCCCTTCATTTCAATGACATTTAAGTCAAAAATGCACATTTGAAACAAAGTAGGCCCTCTTTTAAGATGCATCTTCTGCATGTAATACATCCCAAGTCGTTTGCTTGGCAACTTCATTTACATTTGACAAAGGAAAGTCTTCAGAGACTCGGTCCCGTCAAAGAGAGGTTAATCAAATCACACTTAGCTCTTGGCTTCTTTACGTATGGAGGGACATTTTTTCTACTTTGTGTTCTCACAAGAAAAGAGAAAACAAGAGAGAAAGCAGGGTAGCAACATGCCCTGTGACTTTTGATAGAAATGCAGATAAATCAGAGGCCATCAGTCAATTAAAACAGCAGTATTGTTGCAGTGATTTTAATGCTCACAGTGTGACACCCTCAGTTTAAAAATCCACACAGGTTTTGATGTTATACACTCTGACTATCCCTATTAGCCATGTTGTATCCATTACAGCATTAAACAATATTATTACTTAGCTCCATTACCTTAAAATGTTATGCATGACTTAATAACTTGCATGCAAGCAGGGCTGAGTGGTATCCTTATGAGGCTTTGACTTCTGCCTAGAGTAACACTGGTTTGATCTCATGCAGAAAGACAAGCATCTCTGCAGCGTAACCTCACTCTCTGATGTGGTTTATCTGTCCCTTTGAAAGGGTTGGGATCAGGATACCAATTTCTTATTTATAAAAAAAATAAATGGTATCTTACTTCAGCCCGTTCTCATTCCCAGGTTGTTAAATACCGAGGCTTTGTCACGGCCGTCGGCGTTCGGTACCGCCGCACAAGGCACCCTTGAGCGGCGGTATGAAATGCACTGGGCGTTCCATTAACTATATTGTAAACCCATGTGCGGCAACAGTAAACGCTCCGAGAAAGTGCGCCGGGAGTTTGGTGACGTAGTTTAAAGAGCGAAAGAGAAACACTGGGTAGCGGGAGGGGAGGTGGATGGGTCAAACTTACAAACCATGACATTTTCCCTTACCCAAACTAAGTGGTGTTCTTGCCTGAACCTAAGGCCTCGGCCACACTGGGAACGTCAGCAGCGTGTGGCGGCTGCGTTACCTGTTGTTTTTTATTTCGGTGTCCTTGTTAACAGGTTAGAGCAGCCACACTGCCCGCGTGAGACGCACGGCTCAACTGCGTTTCTTCTAGAGATTCGAGGTCTCGCCTATATTTGACGCGAGCCGCGTGTGGTTCACAGCAACAAAAGACAGTGAAGGTGATCGATTGACAGTATATTGACATCATATCAGCAACAATACTACAGTTGCAATGTCTATCTATAGAAAATGTTAGAACGTAGATGAAAACAAGTAAAGATTTATTTTTAAAACAACACTTCCTGCTTTCATTTCAAAATAAAAGCCATCAAGCTTTTTTTTTTCTGTGGACAGAATTCCTTCATTTGTTAACACAAGGCTTTTATTCTGAAATGTGTGCCGGACAGTGTTGTAGAACATGCAGTGACTTGGAGAGCTCATGAATGAATATAGTACGGGATTATTGTGGATTATTATTATAATTTACAAATTACCACACGTTTCTTAACCTTTCTCTGTCTAAAATAAATATAAATTATATTTACAATGAAATTAAATGGCCAATATTAAAGGCAAACTCTATGTAGAAAGAAAGAGTTGACAGCAGCAGCTGACACGCAGCTGAAACGCAGCTGGTGTGAACACCCGACGCGTCAATCACGCGCTCCTGACATTCCCAGTGTGGACGAGGGGTAAGTTAGTGTTTTTCTTGCCCAAACCTAACTGCGGACGTTTATGTGGCGTACAAATGATATGCTAAAAAAGCGGCATACGAATGACACGTGAAAACGCTAAAATGTGTGCTCATGACACGTGGGATGTCTGTGTAATGTCGTGGTATTTATACGCCTTCCTGTGAGACCGGGTTGGTCAATCAGTGGTCGTGAAGCTCGTGAACTCGAATCAAACTGTTTAGCTGTAAATTTTGCTGCGGCCGGTGGGCGGTGCTCGGTTTCGGCTCTGTCTCTTCAAACTAAATTTCAGATTCAAATGTTCATTTAGTTATTTCGCCATTACTTTTTTTTCTGTGGTTTTTATGTTGATCACCATTTGACAAATGATTTAGAAAACAGTAATGAGCATCGTTCTGAACTGTTGTCCAAATGTTGTCACTGTTTCCATAAAACTTTATTTCTTCCATCCCGACTTTCTCATTATAATTTTTTACAGCTTTTCAGTTTTACAATACAACATACACATTTTAACGTCCTTTATTTAAAAAAAAAAAAAAAAAAAAAGACAGGAAAGGACCCCTTAAAACTTTCAAACATTCACAAATAAACCCATGACAAATTGCACAATCATTGCACATAAATGGGCTTTATTAACCCGCCCACCCAGTCTGTTTGCTGGTGCTCTGCAGTGCAGTGCGGCGCTGGCTGTGTGGCAGTATGCAGGCTGCCCTCTCTCTGACTTGTCTCTATTAAATGGATGGTGCTTTTGGCAGCAGAGCCTGCGTGGCTTGTTTGCCCTGGGTATAAATGATGTCTGGTCTCCCCAGCAGGTTACAGACACTGCAGACTGCTCATTACAGGAGAAAATCCACCCCAGCACCACAACGACATGCTGGCTGATTCTATGATCCATAAAGGGAAGGTTCATCTTTAAACAGGAGCATCACAAGCTGTATTGTATAACGGAGATGAAAGATGGACAGCATCTCCGTCAGCTTGGAGGGTGATTTGTTGTGGACACGTGTTTTTTGCAGTGCTGCAGAACTGGAACTATGAGTGCCTGGACTACATCCTGTTGTGGTGTTCGGTGTCTCTGGGTGTTGTTTCTATTTTCAGACCTGTGTCTCCTAAAAAATACGTTCCCACACAACAAAACTGCATAGTGAATTACTTTTCGAGGGAAACATATTTTGTCGCGGATTACGTTTGTAATGACAGTCCGCTGAAGTCCACATAGGGAAGAGGTGGGGGTTGTGGATGGGTCAAACAAACACAGGACTTTCACCCAGGAGGCCACTGTCCATGTCCCGTGTGAAACCAAAAGTCCATATTAACTTATTTTAATAATGATGTTTTTTTTTAGTAGGACTGTCAACTGATTAAAGTAGTTAGTCGTGATTAATCGCAAGTTATTCACACATTTTTTATCCGTTGAAAATGTACCATGAAGGGAGATTTGTCAAGTATTTTATACTCTTATCAACATGGGAGTGGGCAAATATGCTGCTTTATACAAATGTATGTACAGAATGGTCATGTGATCTGCATTTTCAGGCGTAGTAGTATGGACGGAGATCATTTCCGTGTGGATGTAGCCTTGGTGATAAATTGGGTTATCAAAGTCATCTATGAATGAGTCATTGGATGGCCTGAATGAGATTAAGGGGGCCATTCATAATTATTGATAACGACTGATAACAACTAAACCATTTCCATGTAAACTGAGTAACTCTATTTGCTGAAGAAGGCCATGAGTTGTGACTGAAAGCTCTAGGAAAACCAAGTAAGTGGACCCAGTGATAAAATGTTTTTGTTGAAATGTTAAACTCAATCTTGAAGACAATGATTGGCCATGACTTGATCGGAAGACAAACAATTAGAATCAGTACACAAAACGCACAGTGTGATTTTATCCCATCAGACTGTCGACACTAACAGACTCAGATTGTATTGGACTTCATAGCAGCCGTTCAGGCCAGTCGAAGCGCTCAAATTATACCAATAATCAGCTCAACAATCTGAATGTGTGTCACCACCTAAAAGTGGTCTTGACTGCAGCCCTGCATCAATATTCCGCCTACCTGCTGGGAAAATTAGCCTTCTTCTCTACCTGATCATTTTGCAAATGAACCAAAACATTAAATTTCCACCTCGGGGCGTAACAGTGTGACAATTGACTGCTGCTTAATAACAAATTAAAGTAGAGGATCACGTCAATTTCTGCTGAGATATATTCTGTGAAATTAGTACCAGAAACCATGAATCATCCCAGACGAAGAGCCAATAGATGTTAGTTTAGCACCGCAGTGGCTTTGCGGTGGTAACAATGAATGCTTTGAGCTCAGCTCAGCCCCCATTCACATCCTTCAATGCCTCCTTGAGTCTGAAAGAAAGCTGCCCGTCTCCTTTCCTGTTTCAGACAGTATTCAGGTAGGGGGATGCTTCATCATGGCAGGTTGTCAGAGCAATACACTATGGTTAATTAATCCATCTGAATGCCTCAAAAATAAGTCAAACTTTATTACATTTGTCCTATACATATAGGCACATACATGAAATTTGATCTCTGCATTTAACCCATCCTAAGCATTGTGGGAGCAGTGGGCTGCTGTAAAGCGCCCGGGGAGCAACTTGGGGTTCAGTGTCTCACTCAAGGAGACTTTGACATGCAGACAGCAGGAGTCGGGGATCAAACGGTCAACCTTGTGGTTAAAGGAAGACCTGCTTTACCCACTGAGCTACAGCCGCCCAACAGAAATAAAAAAAATGGCTGATTTCCTCTTGGCTTTAGAGGATGGCACCAAGTGACTTTTTTAAAAGTCTACATACTGTATGAAACATGTCCCTACCAAATTTGGTACATCTTTGTTGATATATTCAAGGGGGCGCTATCGGGCCCCCACACCCAAGCACAAGAACAATACCCGTTAACACATTTGAGGACTTTTAATCAGTGTGCCAAGTTTTATTTGTTTTTAAGCAACCCTTGCCCCTCAAAAACAACTTCCTGTTTCATGGCGAACAATGCGTCGCAACGGTGTTTCACGAAAAGTCAAAAGCAGTGCTGTCGGGCATCACAAAGGTCTTACCATTTCCGTGACCATAGTTGAGGTGGATCTGGTTAACCTGCTAAGGGTTAGTACAGCAAAGTATAGCGACTTTAACTTCCTGTTGCCACTAGGTGGTGCTATGACTATGATTCAAAATTGGCCTGCGGATGTCTTCAGGCCGACCACTCATCAAACGTGTGAAATTTGGAAAAGAGTTGACAATGTGGAGTCGAGTAACAACAGTTTATTTTTTCATGGTGAGACATCAAAATTTTGCCACACCGCCAAGGTGACGCCGTTCAATGAAAAATCACAGACTTCACTATAAAGTATAATTAAAGCTGCAGTGGATAGAAATGGAACAAATAGGATTAAAATACCAATCACAGCCCACCAGCTTTAGCACAGCCAATAGGAATGCTTTCTCTAAAATTACTGTCTGTGATTGGTCAAAGTCTTCTGTCACGGGCTAGATTTTCTGAAGCCCGAAAACCGAGCCATGGGGAGGTGCCGAAGTCTAGTTATCTCTCAGAACACTTGAATTACAATGTGCTGAAAGGATATTATGGAATTTTTGCCCAATGATGCCAAAAACTTGTTGCCTACTGAAGCTTTAATGTCTTGGCGCTATGAATATGAGCCAACATTTCCATGTGGATGTCCTCATGTTGGGATCATTACCAGGCATGAGAAATTTGGAGCAGATTGGACCTCCCCTGAAGAAAAGGCTACTTCTGGTAATTTACTGTTCCTGGCCATAAAACGATGCCTCCTTGGCCGGCGTTAGGAGCAGAAATTCGGTTGGGGGGGAGGGAGGGTAGGGCAGATAGGAATTCAAATGTTGGGACGTTAGACAGATTTAACATGGCTGATATAATGCTAAAATATTGGCTGGGGAGGCTAATAATAAATGCTTAGATGTTGGCCGACAAAGTTAATATGATTGCAAAAATATTGGCGAGGTTGGCTAATATGGACGGCGCTGAAATAATACCGCTGAAATACGGCCACAGTCTTTTACAGGAAAACGCCAGACAACGTCTTTGTTTTTCCAAGCTGTCCTTTTCCCTCTCTAAGGTTACTTCTGAGCATTTCATCTTCATTTTAATCACGCGGGGTTGATGGATGGATGGACAGCCAAGGAGACAGCCGGATGAGACGGAGATGTGGCAGACACTTGGGAGAGACACGCAGCGACAAAGTCAAACCTTGAAGCTGTGCTTATTTTTTTTATTTTCTTTTACAGCGCTGTTTCATTTTTAATAGTAAAACCTGACATATGTTCAAGCTTTTGTCTGCTTCTTTCAACACTAGTTAAGTACCGCAGCGGCAGCAGAGGCAAAAACAAAATGTGAATCCATGCATACAGAGGAAGCTGTGTGGTCCAAATAAACAAGTTAGATCACCACTATCACAAACCTTCTTTCCTCCCTCTCTCTTCCTCTTGTTCCTCCTCCTCCCCCCGTCCTCTGCTCTTGTTCTGTCAACACAGACAAACTCAGCCAGCCACCGCCATCTCCGCGTGCATCTCCAGGGTCCATTTACACTTGTCTGAATCTTAATTAGGAGCCTCTTCGGCTGGAGGGTGAGTGCTTTTTAACGACATGAAATAAGAAATCAAAACATGCTGAATCAGAGCTGACGGTCATTCGATCACAGTCAACCTGCGATCGCTCCCTGTTTTACCTAATCTTATAAAACACAGACTTTTTTTAGCGAATAGCGCAGTTGCCTGCTCACTTTTACATAATCACAAAGATCCTGAATAAAGTTAAAGCTGCAGTGGGTAGAAATGGAGCAAATATGATTAAAAAAAGTCACTATATCCTGACAATAGTGCATGAGAAAGGTAATCTCAAAAAAAATCATGCTCCGGCATCTGCAGGATTTCACCGACCGGAGGAAAACAACCAATCAGAGCTGATCTGGAATCTGCCGTCGAGCTTCCGTCTATGAGAGCCGGATGTCAATCACTCACCAATAAGGTTATTCTCCAATAAAACGATCAAACTAGGCAGCGCTGATCAAATATGAATTCATATTTTGTTAGGCTAATGCTTATTTCTCGCCTCATATGTTTTCAGAAACATCTTGTAGTGTACTGTTTAGCTGTAAAATGAGAAAGTTTGTGACCTGGCAGCCATGTTGAGATCTCTTGAGGAAATACCAAGCACCGCCCACCAGCCGGAGCACAGCCAATAGGAACGATCGTTAGGAACGCTCTCTCTGAAATTACCTGTGATTGGTCAAGTCTTCCGTCACGGGCCAGATTTTCTAAAGCCTGAAAACAGAGCCATGAGGAGGTGCAGAATTCTAGTTTTCTCTCAGAACACTTGAATTACAATATGATGAAATATTATCATAGAATTTTTACCCAATGATGCCAAAAATATACTGACTACTGCCACTTTAATCAAAAAATGTATACGTCTAAAGCTGCACTAATCCATTTGTTTTACATCAACAGTCATCAGTCTGAACTAATCAAATAAACTGGATATCTTCCAAAGTTACAGAATTTCCAGTACAAAATTCTCTGTTTGTGAATTTTCTTGTTGAGCTGCAGTGGAGGGGTAGTAACACACAGAGAGAGAATTTCTTATGACAAGACCGTAACTTTGGAAGATACCTACTTTTTCTTTGATACTGCTAAAGCCTCATGCTAGCTTCACATACACCTTTGAGGAAGTCGCAGTAGGAGGGGATCTCTTAATGGGCATGTATGAACAGGAGGAATGATTACAGCAAGCAAAACCTGTTTCAATGTTCATATAAGCACCTGACTATTGTTTTATGAAATACATTAAAAAAACTGTGAATCTATCCTTTAAGTGACAGCAGCATGAGATTACAGGATATCTCGATAATACAGTGTAGATAATACAGAGGAGTATATTTGTGTATTGTGACAGTTCCAGGCCATCCTGACCTGCATAAATATGATTACATAATGTACAGAGATGGTCAGTTGTGTGTGTGTGTGGACAATAGAAAGATAGAGAGTGTTTTCTGTTTGGCTTGATAATGGAATTCTTGTCCAGCTACCTGAACATTCACCAGGTCAGGACCTTTTTCTTTCACCTCAATAGCTTTTACCATGTTCAAATCAGCAGGTCAGGGAAGTGTAGCAGTGAAGCAAAATGCTGCCTCGCTGCAGAAGTACATGAGATGAGATTGGAATAAAAGTCAGGGGAAAAAAAAATATGAGGGAAAGATTTCATAGATATACAGATCCAGCTTCCAAGCCTGCGATACCTGTATGAAAAAATGTGAACATTTTGTCACATGAGGAGGGACTTGCAGCAAAAGTATATTACTGTTCCAGGTGGCCTTTAAACCAAGACACCTAAAGTTATTGCTCACCCACAAAGAACTAATGGGAGTCCTTTTTTATGTCTCTGGGTACAGTTTGAGGGCATGCTGAATGTTGAAATTAGCCTAGTTTATCCCAGTTGCTGCATGGATATGAATGAGATCAGGAGCTTACTCCTCTGTGCCATAGAGCCAAATTGTTGCCCAAAAACAATTAAAAACACATCAATGAGCCACACTGGTTGCACTGGCTGACATGTATCTTCATTACCATGAACACACACTGTAGTTTATTTTTAGTCAATCCCACATTCGCCATCCTGCTGCCAGAAATACTCACTGGATCACCAAATGTGTATTAATCCGCTGCTGAAAATAGTCCCCTCCTTGTTTGAATAATGTTTGCTAAAAAATTAAATATATAAATGAAAAAATATATATATTAAAATGAAAATTACTTTTCCTTCCACCACAGCTGTGATCACATGAAGTGGATATAATATTAAAAAATACTCACTTCTAATATGTAAACTCAAAGATGTAGTTTATGTGGAAGTCTTCCTTCGAAGGAATACTTTTATTTGCTAGTTACTGTAATGTAAAAGTGACAATTTGTGTTTTTTTTGGGGGATGTTGCGTGCTGGAACTATTTATTTTTCAGGTAACCAGTGAGAGACTGCAGGGAGTCAAAGCATCCAGCAAAGAAATAGTTCCAGCTTATAAACTGTATAACTGCTGGTATTTGTTTTTAAGTTTGGACACGTTTGGCCAGGATAGCTTTTCCCCCTGCTTCCAGTTTTTATGCTAAGCTACGCCAGACATGAGATTAATATGACTCTTCTCATCTAAATCTTGTAAAACTGATTGAAACGTAACATTTTTTAACACAAACAAAAAGGCGTCTTTAGGTTTAGGCAACAAAAACCTCTTTGTGAAGTTTAGGGAAAAACATTGTGTTTTGGGTTAGATAACTACGAACACAAAGACCACTACACATTGTTAGTTTCACATGGGATGCAAACTCCGGTCTCCTCTAACATGTTGTAAAACTGAATGAAACGTCACGTTTTGAACACAAACAAAAAATGCTTTTTAAGGTTTAAGCAACAAAACTAAACTTATTTAGGTTTAGGCAAAACAAAAAAACAGTTAGGTCTAGGCAATAAAACTAATAAACAACATCTTGTAGTGTACTGTTTAGCTGTAAAATGAGAAAGTTTGTGACCCGGCAGCCATGTTGAGATCAGTTGAGGAAATACCAAGCACCGCCCACCAGCTGGTACACAGCCAATAGGAACGCTCTCTCTCTCTGAAATGACCTGTGATTGGTCAAATTCTCCCGTCACGGGCTAGATTTTTTGGAAACCTGTAAACAGAGAAATGAGGAGGAGCAGAAGTCTATTTATCTCTCAGAACACAAGGTTATTATGGAACTTTTGCCCAATGATACCAAAAACATGTCGCCTACTGGAGTTTTAAGTTACGCTGTTGTCTTGGCAAGGACTCCCTTTGCAAAAGAGATTTTGAATCTCAATGGTAAAATATCCTTGAAAAATAAAAGGTTAAATACATAATAAAACACATCTCCATGACAACAGAGCAACTCCATCTGCTGAGAAAGACCACGGGATGTGGTAAAAGCTTGGGTGAGACAAGGGAAGTGGAACCTTGTGTTGAAATTCATTTGTATTTTGTCAAACTAATGATGGACAAGCATGTCACAACACAAAAATAAGCATGGACTTACCCAGATAGAGAGGTGTTGTGTTGCGTTCGCCTTCAGCTGCATTCTGTACGCCGCACTAACTGCTTCTGTCACCTCTCTACGGCAAACGCAGACGGGGGCGACGGGGGGGGTTAACAGACAGGGAGGGAGACAGATGAAGACAGAGACAATGACAGAGTGCTAGTGTATGAGCCTTCAGCCCCCGTGCGATGTGCTCAATGCTAACTGCTTGACTTGGTTCCCAGCCAGAGGCTTATTCAGAACCAAGGACAGCTCCCCTGGTCTCTGAGCCCGTCTCACTGGGGAGAGACACATTTAGATAAAGTCTCTCTCTCCCTCTCCTTTCATCGCTCCCATTTTCCTTTTCTCTAAAACTCGTTCCGTCTCATCGGGGAGCCCACATTTAGCTACGCTCTCTTTTTCTTTGTCGCTCCCTCTCTATTCAAACTCTCCGAGGAATGTCAAATTTATAGTTATCTCGCCCTCTTTCCCCTCTCCCTCTCCCTCTCTCTCTGTGTCTCGAAGCTCGATTTCCCTTCGGTTCCATACCAGTGAGGCCACATTCAGAGTCTGTACTATAGAGGAACACCGTGGCCTTTACCTCCTATTCAATTAAGCTCTGCCTGAAACACACATGCACACATGAACACACACATGTAGACACACAATTACAGCCCACTGGTGTCTGGAGACTGACGGCACAGGGATATGACCTTAGAGAAATAAGTACACATACACAAATATATGCAGCATATGCAACAGACACTTACACACTGAAGAACGAGTGTATTGGACCAATACACAAACACACTATGGCAACAACGGCAAGCAATTACCAGACAGTAAATCTCTATAGTCAAATTCAGATGGCAAATCTCTGCGGTAATTTTTCGACCGACTTCAATTTAAGTTTTTATTTTCCCACTTTCAGAGTTTCCCCTAAAGGGCCTGAAGTATTTAGTTAAACACACACAGACTTCACACTTTGTTCCACTCTGTTTCAGGGCTATGCTCATCAAGAGACATGTCTGGCACAAGCCAATTGTCAGGATAAGATTAAAAGAAAACATCCACAAAGGTGCATTGGTGTGTGTGTGTTTTTTTTAATAACTAACTTGACAGAAAAGGGGTTAGAAGGTAAGAAAACTTGTAAATCACTTTTCGGATACAAAGCAACAAAGCAGACGGCGCGAGAATAGCATCACTTTCATTTGTCGTGTTACACGAGCGATGGGATCTTAGTGCTGAAGCTGATGGTGACGACTTGCAGACAATGTGTCAGAAGACATTTTAAGAAATTGCAAATTTCCCCACTAATAAAGTGGGACTAATAAAGGAATATCTTTAGAGATCCTCATATTCAATATATGGGAGCCAGAAGTACTTTTGGTCTGGGGCTGTTGTTTGTGTTAAGAGAGGGTCAGACTATATCCATTTTATTTTTTTGGAGGG
>CAKAKR010055317.1:36395-172953 GCA_916700685.1 Adelosebastes latens
CCCCCCCCCCCCCCCCCCCCCCCCCCCCCCCCCCCCCATTATTATTGTTAATACTAAAATGGATGAATGCTATACTATTTCATTTTTTGCTTAAACTGTGATACATAAATAACGGGTCTCTAAAAACCTGAGCTGTTTAGGAATATTTTGGTAAATCACCCGTGCATTTAAAGCGTCAGTAGGCAGTATCATTTTGGCATCATTGGGCAAAAATTCCATAATAACCTTTCAGCATTTTGTAGACTTCTGCACCTCCTCATGGCTCTGTTTTCAGGCTTTAGAAAAAATCTAGCCCGTGACGGGAGACTTTGACCAATCACAGGTCATTTCATTGCGAGAGCATTCCTATTGGCTGTGCTCCGGTCATGTGACCGGAACTTGGTGTTCCTTCACAAGATTTCACAAACTTCCTCATTTTACAGCTAAACCGTACACTACAAGATGATTCTGAAAACATTTGAGTAGAGAAATAGGCATTAACGTAACATAATATTGATTCATATTTGATCAGCGCTGCCTAGTCTGACCGTGTGGTCGGAGTTTGTGAGTGATTGACAGCCGGCTCTCATAGACAGCAGACCTCAGGTCAGCTCTTACTGCTTGTTTTCCTCCGGTCTGTAAAATCTTGCAGATGCCGTTAGGAGCACCGGAGGACACAGAGGCACATGATTTTTTTCAGGTTACCTGTTTCATGTACTACTGTCACGACCGTTTTATAAAAATAACTTCTTTGAATCATATTTGCTCCAATCTGGCCTACTTCAGCTTTAAGGGTTAATACTCTCTATAACAGGATGTACTGAATGACAGCAGACTGCACAGCCTTGTCTCAGTCGGGGTTGGATTTCTCTACGTCCCAGTTTGTGGTCTATTGTGCTAATATGGGTTTATTTTTTGCCTAAAATGAGTAACGTGCATTTTTTTGGACCCAAGCAGAGAGATGACTCAGAGGCTGGATACAGGCAAAAGTCTTTTTGTATAAAGCTCAGCAGGAGACGTGGTAGAAAACAACTAAAGACTACTGCCAACAGGAATAGAACTAAAGTTACTGTATATTCCAGGGAGAGGAAAAAAAAAAGCAGGTGCAGTCAATGACAAGCAGATTCTTTCTGGATCTTTCTTTCAGTAATCAGCTCAGGGACAGACGATAGTAAGGACCACGGACGGTTCCCGCATCGCTGGCAGCTGTGGGATCAGCACTCTGGACAGCGGCCATAACAATAAGCGAACATAGTGCAGTTTGAGAACTTCATTAAGGCGAGACACATTGTTTTCATTCACTAGTCAATTTTGAGATTTGGGGCTATTTTGCTTCCATAACATGTCTTCTTTCAGACCCATTTAAGTGTTTATTTTACTACACTTTGTTTATTTATGTCCCAGGATCTCTCTTAAATTCACCAGAAGTTAACATTAAAAAAATGCCTCATTTGCACATTTAAACATAACATTTCAGAAAACTTGCTATACAAAAAAATAATTGTCTTAATGTAAGTAATCAACTGGGTTGAGTTTCATGTTTTATGTATGCTAGAAAATTAGATTTTTACCCTATTGACCTGTAGTGGCTTGCAAAATATGTGAAATATTAAAATCCATATCTTTAAAGGCTGTTTTCTCAAAATGAGGCTTTCCTCCTACTCTGAGCCAGAAATCTACACTTCACATAGCTCAAACTTTCCAGTTTCATTCCTATCTATATTCTGAAGGTTTTTATTTTTACTGAGGGGTTTGTTCATATGACATTCATAGCCTGATTTACAGTATATCATATTTATTCCTAAAAACATGGCAAAATGTTTTTTTTTATGGCTGTGGACAGTAGTTTCTGATTTATGGAGTGACAAAAAAAGATATCCAAAATCCTCTCTGTAAAAACATTTGATATATATCTCAATCTAGCTTTAAAACTGAGCCCACAACAACCTCCGAAAGATCGATTGTACTGATGCGTTATCATCGCGTTAACTTTGACAGCCCTACTTAAATAATTGTCTTAATGTAAGTAATCAACTAGGGAAGTTTCTTTTTTTTTCTTTTCTTTTTTTAATTAGAAGAACATTGCAAGGCTTATAAATTAATAAAAAATAAGTAGTCTTCTATTTTTCATCCATTTTTCCCTCCCACCACCCGACAATAAAGGAAATAATCAATATAACACTAATAGTTTCAAGACTTAAGGCAGCAATGACACCAAAATTAGAAACACACTAAACACATGAAATAATAAAACACATGCAATATTCACATATACACAAAAAAACATAAATCAAATAAAATAAAAATAAATAAAGTAGTAAAAACAAAAACAAAAATAAATAATAAAAAAATAAATAATACAGATTAAAAAAAAAAACGACGCCAATCCAACAAAACAAATAAGGAGGCTCAGTCTTCACAGCCAGGCAAGGAGGTCAGAGATTATTATTTATTTTTTACCTATTCACCCGTCGTGTCTCCCCTTAATAACCTCACATCGTACCTCATCATCATGTGACTCTTGTGTACTCCATTTATAGAAACTGGACAACAAAGCAGCACAAATCCTGATGTTAGATCACACTGAAGCAGCTACTCAAGAATGAAGAAGCTTATCCTGTTTTTATTAGAAATGATTCATCCCTTTATTTTCTGAATATTAATAGCAGTCATGGGGGGGCATTCAAACTGGGGAGATAATACATTTCACTGCAGTACATTCTGTGAGGTATAATTAGTCTCTTCATTTATCATCTACCATTATTTTTTTCCTGATTGGCATTTTCAGTTTGCTCAATAAGTCAATAATACACTCTCTCTCATGCACACACAGAAAACTCTTTCAGATACCTCTAACTGGTTCCAGCGTCAATACACATCAGGGGAAACACTGACCTTTGTGTGTGTTTGTGCATGTGAGCCTCAGCGCATTCATCCATGTATACTGGTCTAATTGTATGCCTGCATTGCATATGTGAGCATCTATGTGTCAGTGTATGGCTGACCTTTCCGCCGACCGCTCTCTCTCTCTGTGTGTTCCAGTCATCTGGATGGTATTTTCTATCTCTACACCTCCAACATGTGAGGCAGGACAGATCTCTCTCTTTTCTCCCCCTTTCAAATGTGTCTTTATGTGTTTTCTGCTCAACTGGAAAGTTAATTGTCTGCAATATTTTTTGAAATGTCACAAGAAAATAAAATGTGGATTAGGTGTCGTTGGTTGAATGAACAGGTGTTATTAATAGTGACAACTTCATTAAAAAAAAAGTCATAGTGGTGTGGTGATTGACAAAAATTGATTCATTCTGGACACATTTTTCACAAGCTCATGATTAAATAACTAGGAACCAGGCTTACATATTGGAGCAACAATGTTCAGGTCTTTCATTTCACATACAAACATTTAACTGGAAAATACCATTATGTTATTATTTATTCAATAAATGCCTTCCTGGAACAAAAGGCTTTTTTTACCACAAGCATACAAGCACATTAACTTGATTAAAGTGAAGTATTTTTATGGAAATTGCCATTACCATCCACTCTCTTCAATATAATACATCATCGTTTGCATTAAAAGCTACTATAAACTCAGTTTTGGCTGTAACTTTCTTTTTTTAAACTCCACTGGAAGAAAGCAGGAAAACAGCAGGCACACACAGTACCACCTCCACACATACCTTCTGTTGTCCACTGTAACTTCGGCCTTTCGCTCCTTTTTGTGGATTGATAGGCCGTTGATCACAAGTCGCCAGTCTCCTGTCCTGGGCGTTCCTTTCCAGCTGTTTCCAGGGGCCCTGTTCAGACCTGGTATTATCATGCGTCCTCAGTGATCGGATCACAAGTGGACCACTTCAAGTACGTCTGTTCGCACCTGGCATTAGAATGCGTCTCCACATGCGTCTTCAGTGGCCACTTGTGATCCGATCTCACTTCCCCGCTCTATATGCAAATACACACGTACTAAACACATAGCTAATACAGCTGCCGTTGTGACGTAATACATGAATGTCAGTAGTAATATCCTACATATTTGTGAATTCTGGTACATTGTATTAACATCAAAATAAAAGGTTATTGTACCGGCGGTCCTCGGGGACCTCCGCTCCGCCAGCACCGCTGCTTTTGCCAGACAACAGCCTGTAGGGGTACAGAGCTCCAGAGAGCCGGGGAGGATGGAGACCAGGCGGGCAATCGGTCGGGTGTCAGCCCAAAAACACAGACACATCTCCGACAGTATGATAATATTGCACTTGGCATGCCTACTCTGATAGTCTGCAGATATGTAGCCTATAAACAAGATATATTTTAATAAAATACAGTTCTACCGTCAGGATACAGTAGAGCACAGAGGCCGTTTGCATGGATCCCAGCCGGACATCAGATGAGTTACTTAATGTGGCCCAGGAAGCATTCGCGTACACACTGCTAAAAGAATGTGGTCATATGTGGCCCAGACCACCTCTCAATGTGGTCTGAAAGATCTGATCTCAATGAGTCCTCAATGCGTCTTCAGTGTGTTCACACCTGTACTTAGAGCTGTCCACTTGTGATCGGATCACTGAGGACGCATGTTAATACCAGGTCTGAACAGGGCCCATGTCAGCCTGCTCTGCTTGATGTCAATCTCGAGGTCCCTTCGCTAGGTGCTCTTGGGCCGGCCTCTCTTTCTTGTGCGTTGGGGGTTCCATGTACCGCCCCGCCTGGTGATGCTGGCATTGGATTTCCGGAGTGTGTGGCCAATCCATCCTCATCTTCTTCTCTTGATCTCCTCTTCCACGGGTTATGAATGTTTGTGCTTTTTTTTTTATTGTGGTCTTGGTTGTTGTATTTCTTTGGAGCTCCAAATGTTCTTCAGCGAAATGAATGAAGCAATTGCATTGCAGATTCCGGCTCTGACGTCTGCATCCGTGCCGTCCTGCTTGTCAATGACACTGCCTATCCATTTTAAGCTATGTAAGAAGAGACTTTCATTAACATGTGGACGGCTGTGGCTCAGAAGTAGAGCGGGTCGTCCACCAATTGCAAGGCCGGCTCCTCCAGTCCACATGTCAAAGTGTCCTTGAGCGTCCTTAACCCCAATATGCTCCCGAAGGCTGTGTCATCGGTGTGTGAATGAGTATCTAGATTAGATACTGATGGGCAGGTTGGCAGCTTGCATGGCAGCCTCTGCCATCAGTGTATGAATGTGTGTGTGAATAGTGACATGTAGTGTAAAGCGCTTTGAGTGGTCGGAAGACTAGAAAGGCGCTATATAAATGCAAGTCCATTAACCATTAACACAGACTAGATGGGGAATACTCTAAGTACATGAAGCTTGACAGGTAGTATTTGGAAGGAGGAAAATAAAAAAGATCTACCATGAGGTCAACAAATCCACTGTTGTCTATTTACCTTCTGTCGAGTGGAGTGACCAGGGAAACTCTGCTGATGTGTGGATGCTCAAACAAGCTCATTTGTAAACAGTTTGCTGAACTTCCGACAGTCAGCAGCTATCAATAGTTTATCTGATTTGCACGCTTAATTGTTTTTCACTTCATTCTAGTAACAACAGTTCCTCCTGGAGGATGTGGACAATGGGGGAAAAGGTGATTAAAGCTTCACAGTTTTAAAATAAATGTATTAAAGGTAGAGTTAGCGATTCTAATCCAATCCATGTCAAATTCAACGAGTATCTCCTCATGGTCTGCTGGCTGTCCGGTCTGTGTGTGTGCGCGCGCTGAAAAATAAGCCAGTGTTCATACACAGCCCTGGCTCTGTGAATGGGAAACAAACAAAAGTGGCTCGGACTGAGCAACACAACACTATTCCAGCCAGGAACCGGGGAAAGGATTTATAAAATGAAAAGGCAATGGGAGCAAGAGGGACCGTAGATCTGGAGGGGGATCGCCGACTCCACCTTTAAATGTTTGGTGAAGTGCTGCATGTATTATTTGATGAATGATCAAATGATCAATGATCAAATCATGTAGTATAGCAAAATGATGGTACACTCAGGATACAAGGCAAAAGTGAGCATGGCTCACATACCCCCGCTCACTGCTTGACCCCTACTAAAGTAGGGCCAAAGGTTTTGCCCTTTTGACACTAATAGAACGAGTTCTACTGCGGAAACGAAATTAAAGTGGAAAAAAAATCACAGTTTTTGGCCAAAATTTCCTAAATTTCGGGCACCCTGGACTTCTAACCCCCAAAATGCACAACTGCACCACACTGTCAACCATCATACCAAATTTGAAGTTCCTAAGTTAAATAGTTTCCAAGTTCTGCTCAGGAAACAAAAGTGTGACACGCGAACGGACGGACGGAAGTCCACGCGGACGCTATATACCCCCGACTACGTTGTCGCGGCGGTATAAAAAGTAGTGCGCATGATTACACAACTTTGAATGATTTATGAAAGATGCAAAGTTAATTATTCAATGTTAAGTTGACTATAAGACTTAAATATGTATTAGTTAATTGTACACAAAATAATATATAACAAGTAGTGCGTATGATTACACAACTTTAAATGATTTCTGAAAGCTGCAATGCCGATGTTTTCATTCGTCTGATGTGCAATTTATGTAAATATTCTTGGAAATATACTTAATTATGTTTTGCGGTGTCTAACTGGTTGTTTTGATTTACTTTTTCTTATTCTTCTTTTTCCCTATATCTGGAGAATAATGTGACAAATATTTTGCTGTCAGTTATTGAGAGACACTCCCACATGAGAATTACTGGCCCGCACCTGTGTACACGGAGGGGGCGGAGCATTATCTGTAATCTAAGATAAATGTTGTAAGAACGGTGTAAAACACTCTTGACGAACGTTTAGAGGGACCGACACATTAGTATGATCGATAAACTGTGATGCTGAGCAAGAGCAGTGTGCTCAATCTTCTTTTCTTGGGACGTAATGGAAAAAAAGTGTTGGAAAACTGCCGTCTACTGGTGTCAGAAATATGTAGGACAACTTTCCTTTGGGCGCCATTGGACATCAAAGTTGTAAAATGATACTTTTTTTTTTTTAATTGTCATATCGCAAAAATGTAGTCCTGCAGGTTTGATGTTGAACCTGCACGTCATGTAAATCAAAGCTGACTTGGTTTCCTCCTGCTGCACATCAGGGGACATTAAAACACTACGTCGTGACAACCGCGTCCAACACTGTGTTTTGACAGCCAATTAAACCCCAGCCAGGAGCTAGACAACATTGTAAACGCAGGTGGATCTACAATACTGCGTTTCTGATGATTGAGCGGATAGCTCTTGCGTTATTTATTCCAAGGTCACGCGGGGGTTCAGGGAATATCCCTCCCTCTGGAAACATCGCTGGCACTAACGCGCCCTCCAAGGTTCCCTGGGCTTGATTCATTTACGCCATTAATACAATCTGGCCGCTGGAACCAGGACGAGCTGTAGAGGGGGTAAAGCTCTCTCACACATACACACACACTAGTCAATTGGCGGTTGCGTCTCCAGAAAGGCCCCCTATTAAATAAAGTGGCATCCAAGTGCTTTAATGCAGCACCTATTTAGAGGGAGAGAGGTAGAGAGAGCTGACGTGGGGGGGAGAAGAGGGAAGAGGAGACGGGAGGATGTATTGCCTCTCTGCTCAGCTGTAGGTATAGATGTATGCATCTCCTTGTGCGTGTGTTTGAGTGTGTGTGTGAGTGTGTGTGTGTGTGTGTCTTTTCAACTCCTACTCCCTGACTCGTTGTATACCTCATTATTCATGTGCCAAGTCCTTTAGCACTTTGATACTGATCGCTTCACACACACACACAAACACACACACACACACTCACGGCAAGCATTTCATTCAAACCACCCGTACAGTATATAAACGGAACACACACACACATTTATGCAGGTGCTAACTCACAGCGTGCCGTTAGCACTGTGATTCATTCACACACAGTCAGGGTGTGGATGTGGGTACAAACACACTGACGTAGAGACTCACAAACACACACAACACTCACAAACACACAACATTTTACAGAGTGACAGACCAACAATACAGTTAATGTTTCCTATGCTAGAACTCTCAGGTAAATCCACTGGAACTGTGTGTGTGTGTAAGCGTGTACGTCTTTGTGTTTGTGTGTGCGGGGATAAAAATACCTTCATATGTGAGCTCATATGTATGTGAATCGCATGCCTAATTAAATACGCTCTGGTCCCTGCTCTTTCCAAAATACAGCATGCTATGGCATGAATATGCATGACAATACATGCTCTTCATATAAAAATAACTGTATATATGAACAGCATAAAGCATACTGAATCTTATTAAACTATGAGGTCATGCGGATAGGATATGAGCGTATTGTTTTTGTCCTGATAGAGCGCCCAATTCAACTGTTATCAGGCCATTGAATGTGCGTTATTGCTCCCTACAAGCATCATAGATGTGGGTCAGTAGGGGCCTACTATGCCTGCTACGTTGTAAAAGGGAAAATCAAACATGTGGTGCAAAACTGCATGTAACATTACAGTTTGAACACAAACAAAATAGCTTCTTTAGGTTTAGGCAACAATACTACAACTTATTAAGGTTAAGGCAACAAAACTACAACTTCTTTAGGTTTAGGCAACAAAACTGCAGCTTTTTTTAGTTTTAGGCAACAAAACTACAACTTCTTTAGGTTTAGGCAACAAATATACAACTTATTTAGGTATAGGCAACAAAACTACAACTTCTTTAGGTTTAGGCAACAAAACCACTTGGTTAAGTTTAGGAAAAAACATTGTGTTTTGGCTTAAAATAATTACATTTCAAAAGTGAAAGTGATACTTCAACGTGCAGTGTGTAGAGTTTTGCTGCAGAGTGCAAAACTGTGGTAACGCCGTTCGCCTCCGTGGCCATCCATACCATAATAATACTACTTTAGGAGCAACGGATGTCAGACGGGCAGCTGGCTGTACCTCAGTTTCTTACTCTGCAGCTCACTTTACCGCAGTTTCACAAGCGTGTAAGAGGTACTGCGGTGGCCTTCAGGTAACATAAAAACATGAAAGGTTCTCTCTAGAGCCGGTGTTTGTTTTGTCCATCCTGAGCTACTGTAGAAACATGGTGGTGCAATATGGGGGACTCCGTGAAGAGGACCCGCTCCCTATGTAGATATGAAGAGCTCATTCAAAGCTAACGAAAACACAACAATCCTTTCAGGTGATTAATCACTAATGAAAACATAGCTATGAATATTATATTCTATTTCTGCGAATAGATCCCCCAAAATGTTACACACTGTTCCTTTAAGGTTGTGTACACAAAGACAACTGTACATTGTTGTTTTCATTGTGGGTAATCTTAACTAGCTAGAGTAAGCTAGATATTAAAAATGATCTAACCGAAAAAAAACAGCCCAATGTTGCCAACTCTTACCAATAAAAGTAGCTAGCAGGTCTGGTGAGAAAGTGGCCTAGTCGGCAACACCGACAGCCCATCCCTTCAGGCCTAATGATAGCCATAATGATCATTATGAATGTAATTATCAACATGGCTATTGTTAGTACTCACAGCTGTCAAGAAACTAAACATGTATTTGAGGAAGATTACCAACTTTAGTTTTTAAGAAAGATTTTGATGGCTGGATTTGTTTGTGGACTATTTTTAAATTGTGCTACTTTTCCTCAAGTTGAAAGATCTCTGAATACCATAAGTCCTCCACAACTGCTCTTTCAAGAAACAATGTCCCAGTTTCTCAGTGAAATCCATGGACCTTGCTGTTTTCAGTTGAACTATTTTTCTACCACAGGAACACTCAACCAAAAAGAGAATTTTAGAGAATGTCCCTTTGAACTTCTGAGCACAGATATACCCTCGCTGTACTTTGCAGAGCCGCCGCGGCTCTTGAGGTGAGAAAACGAGATTTGAGCTGGCACTGCTACCCTGACCTCTGCACTTGTGGAGGTGGCCTGTATTCTCAGTGTGATAAAGCCTGGCCTGGAGGCCCTGCAGCCATGACTGCTTGGTGCTAGACTGGAGATGACACATCACAAGCAATAACACTCCCCTGCTGCAACACCACTCTTCTTGAATAGTTTTCCCCTTTCTACTCGTTTTTTTCCTCCTCGTGATGTGTGTTTTTTGTTATACCATCACTGTCTCTATTTGCTTTTATTCTCTTCTTATTCAATTCCATTCCTCTCAAATAAAGAGGTGTGCATCTTATAACCTCGTATCTTTCTCCTACAAATACACTGTCTGGACTTTACTGTTTTACTACATTATTTGGTGTAAATTCAAGACATAAAACCACAATGTACATGGAGAGAAATAAGTGATTGTGTTGTAATAAGTGAAACTAGTATCCATACTGAGTCCATTAAAGCCCAGGAGGGCCATACTGCATGATTTGTATTAAACAGCTGGAGCTTTTGTATGTAGTGGGAGGAGGCCAAGATACATGTAAAGTTGGTCAATAAAAAGAGAAAGCTATTTGCACAAGAAAACAGGCCATAATAGCTCACTGGGGCCACAATGTGTAATTTCAGTGAAAGGAGCTTGTGCATACACTGGGAGGAGATCTAGGCGAAAATAAAGTGTCTAAAGAAAAAAACAATATTGTTACGTTTTCATGGTGGCAGGCTTCCCATCTGACCAGACCTGTTATTTTCTGGTAATAAAGTCATAAATGACCTCAAAAAGTTTATCTTATTGAGGAAAATTCAAGCCAAATGTCTGAATATTGAACTTTCTGCACCTCCATCTGTTTACATATCACCACATCTGTCTCATGTAAAAGTCATGCTGCCATGATTACTAGTAGTTCCTGTTTACACTGCGCAGACAACAATCTGGATTATTGTTGACATTGAACATGATTATTAGGCAAGATCTGGAGTTATGAGGAGAGTACTTTCTATATGATTTGTAAGCAGATTTATGAACATCTATCCCCGATAAACATCAAATATCCTGCCTGTAAAGAGTGAGTTAGCAGTGTGTGTATGATGTCTGTGTGTTTTTGATTTGACTGAGTGATGACTCAAAATATATATATTTTGAGTCATCACTCAGTCAAATCAAAAACACAATAGTTAGGCTTAGGCAACAAACTACTTAGGTAGGTTTAGGAAAAGATCGACTTGGTTAGGGCTAGGCACTTAGTCAGGATAAGAAAAATATCAGCTTTGTTAGGCTTAGGCAACAAAACTACCTAGTTAGGTTTAGGAAAAGATCACGGTTTGGCTTGAAATAACTCCCGAAGTGCGATTACTTAAGTACAGATGTTACGTGACCAATAAATACAAGTTGACTTATGGTTTCACACGGCACACAAACACTGGTCTCCTGGGCGAAAGTCGTGTTTTTTTTACCCGCCCATCCACCCCAGATTCCTCCCTATGCAGCATTTGTTACTTTTTATACTTCCTGATTCTGTGGATTCTCTGAATTATGTGGAATACATCAGAATTGATTTTGTGCTAACCACCAAAATAAAAATGGGAAATTTGTGTCTATGTACACAAATCAATACATTATATATATATATACTGTATATGTGTGTGAAGGGGCCCGCAGTTAATTTTTGCCTCAAGTCTTCCTGTCAGGTGAATGTTCTGCTGTATTGTATTGTAGGAAACAGAGGATGTGTTTTATAATAATCATGCATTGATAATGACAAAGTCCTATAAAGCAGATAATTCATAGTGTGATGAAGGGTCAATCAGCACTCATTGAGTTTTCATCCAAGCCCACGAATCGCCTCTCTCAGATGTTAAACAAGCCTCCATTTGTCCTCCAATCATCATTTTTTTTTCTCTCCCCATCTTTTAATTAAAACTTCCTCTTTTACCTTTACATAGAACATCAAAGGAGAAACACGAGCTCCCGCTAATTGGAGCTAGATTTGCCGCATTAATATTATTTTGTTTTGACTAATTTCCTCCTGCGCACAGGTGTATAGAGAGGAAGGAGGAGGGGAGGAGAGGAGGTGGATTTGTATAGGTAGCAAGAAAACAAACAAACAAGATAATAGAGAGGGAAAACAGGAGAAACGGGGAGATTAGTACAGGTAAAAATAGTACAGAACAGTTACTTTGCTTCACTAATTTCCTCTCTTTTGCACAGGTGAGGCGGAGGCAAACATGGGGGGTTTGTGTTTGCAACGGGGGAATTAGTTGGAGTAAAAATAGGGAAGGGATCGCGAATTAAAGAGGATGCACATGATCGCTAAAAATAGCAAGAAAAGGCAGAAAGCTACAAAGAGACTAATCAACATGGGAACCAGTAACGGCACTAGAGGGGGGAAAAAAAGCTGTAACTTTATTTAAAACGCAGCTATGATTTGTTTTGTTGCACTTATTTCCTCTTGGTAGCCAGTGTCGGAGGTTAATAGCATGAAATAGCAAGGTGACGGTAAAACAAGGTAACAGGTCAGGTGGAAAAGAAAGCAAAAATAGGCTTAATTATCACTTCCTGTGAAGTGTTCATTGCATAATTATACATCTTAAACAACAAAGGTTAAACAGCTCTGTGGGGAGTTTGGGCTGCTTCCATTTATCAAGTCAAAACATTCGCCCACTCAAGGACGCCTGGCATTTAACTGGCCGGAATAAGTGGGCTGAGATGAACGATGATACGTTTCAGAGGCCGGCTTCCAATACTGCAAGAGTGCTGCAGAAAGCCCACATGCGAAATGTGACGGCCGGATTTTTAAGGCTCAAAAAGGTCCTGCTGCTTTTGACAAATTGCAGATGAAGGAACACTAATGTAACCAGAAAGTAAACACCCCCCAACGATGCTTGGAAAGATGAGTTCAACAGCAAAGGACAGCCCAGCCGCAAAGCAGTTTGTGAAATAGTCACAACATTTTTATGTATTGATTCGTGTACATAGACACAAATTTCACATTTCTTTCCGTGATGGTCAGCACGAAATCCACGTAATTGTGAACCAGGAAGTATAGAGAGCGGCAAACGCCACGTAGGCAGGAGGTCAGGGTGGATAGGCGGATCAAAAAACACAAAAACACAGGACTTTCGCCCAGGAGAACAGTGTTGGTGTGTGAAACCACGAGTCAAAGTTGATTTTTTTGTCACGGAACTTCTGTACTTAAATTATAGCACTTCCAAAGTTATTTTAACCCAAACCACAATCTTTTCCTAAACCTAACTAAATAGTTTTTGTCAAGTAACTCCCGTACTTAAGTTACAGCACTTCTGGAGTTATCTTAACCCAAACTGCGATCTTTTCCTAAACCTATCCAAGTAGTTTTGTTGCATAACCCAACGAAGTTGATCTTTTCCTAAAGCTTACTAAGTAGTTTTTGTCACGTAACTTCCGTACATTAGTTACAGCACTGCCGGAGTTATCTTAACCCAAGACGCGATCTTTTCCGAAACCTAACCAAGTAGTTTTGTTGTCTAACCTAACCAATTCGATCATTTCCTAAGCCTTAGTAAGTAGTTTTACTGGAGCGGAAATTGACACGTGCGTCACGTGTTGCTGGAAATTTTGTAGGAAAATGCACAAAAAATATGTTGTTGAAAGTCATGCTGAGCATCACAAAAAAAAAAATATGTACATAGATATGAATTTTCATTTTTTTCGTGATGAAATAGAAGTGTACAAACTGTAAATACAAACTGCCGTGAGACTGTATTGCAAAAGGACGGCCGATTACTGTCATTCATCTGAGTTGAACACATTTAACAGTGTAGCTGCGTGACTTGCGAGTCTTTTAAAGAGGAAGATGACATCATGTGAGGCGTTCAATGACTTGGCCTCAATACACGGACCAGTGACTGGCACACTGACTCACACTACACTTCACAGAAAAAAGGACAGCGGGGTCATGTTAGCCAGTGCTATAATTCACAGCAGCTTGTCTTCCATGTGTAGACAACGTTTTGTGTGCTGTGGGACCAACCAGTCAGTGATGAAGTGCTGTTAGAAGTCAACACTAGTTAACACTACCTGGAGTGTTTTGTGTCCGTTGGCTGCTGTTGATGCGTCATCTTAGCAGCCTCTGATCCTGGTCCTCCTCCTCGAGGTACTAAGACAGTCTTTGCCTGTAACTGCACTCTCATCACGTGTTGTCTCTGCTCTTAACTCCTTCTTATCTCTTCTCCCTCTGTGTGAATGGTGAACTTGAAATTCTTACACACCAGTGCATGGTGGCACCTGGAAGTCGTGGGAGAAGGACCCTAAGTTGTCACCTTTTTTGCCCATCATTTACCCTCAGTCCTTAGACCCTCCATTTGGATAAGGAAGCATTTGTCGTACCAACCCGGTCTCACAGGAAGGCGTATAAATACCACAACATTACACTGACATTCCGCTTGTCATGACAATTTTTATTCGTTACAAATTTGTATTTGTTCAATATTTTTGTTTATGGCCAACATATACCTGCTGATCAACATGTTAGCACGCTGATATTAGCATTTAGCTGCACTGCAGCCGCTAGCTTGGCTGTAGACTAAAATAAATTGAATTGAATTGAATTGAATTGAATAGACTCTTGATTGTTGTGTCATGGCTGGTTTTGTTTTCACCTTATGAGTCGTGTCATCATGGCAAAATGTGGTCCTGGAGACACCTACTGTACTACTGTACTACTACTGAACTACCACAGAAGTGGTTTAGTGTACTTAGTGCCAGGTGATTATACATACGTCTGTCAGTCTGTCCGTCTGTGGTAAGATTTTGTCATCGCGATAGCGTCACAACCGTGCAAGATGCAGTCATGAAACTTTACAGGTGTGTAGTTGAGGGTCGAAGATGGGTGCAGGCCGAGCAAGGGAAGGGGTCATTGCCCCCCCCTACTTTATGCCCCTGGCCCCATTTGGCATCGCGGCAAAGTGTGATCCCATTGCAAAATGGTCTCTAGTTATGTTAGTTATGAATATTTTATATTTTAGAGGGATACTTAAGGCTTAAACCTACATTTTCGGATGATATAACCTAGCAGTATTTTCATAATTTCAAGGGCTATTGAGGTTGGGGGTGGTTGGGGTCCATCTGTTTGCATGCTCTCCTCAGGCTGCCAGTTCTCATTCCCAGGGCGTCAAATACCGAGGCCTCGTCACGGCCGTCGGCATGTGATACTGCTGCACAATGCACCCTTTAGCACCAGTATGAGACGCTCCATTAACTACAACCCATCCGCTGCAACAGAAAACGCTCTGAGAAAGTGCGTAGTTTAAAGAGCAAAAAGATACACACTGTGTGGGCAAGAAGGGAAGGTGGATGGGTCCAACAAACACAGGGCTTTGTACAAACGTAACAGTTTAAAGCCCAACCATGTCGTTCTTTCCTAAACCTAACTATAGTGGTTTTGTCGCCTCAACCTAAAGTGACGCCAAGGGGTGTGGTATGTGACGAGTTAGGATGAGAATGTACGGTATTGCCTCAGGCCTATAGGTTTCCTCCCATAGTACAAAGACAAGTTAAGGTTAATTGGCAACTCAGCAAAGTCACGCAGACTCACTTTAAAGGTAGTTTGAAAGTAGTTTTTGGACTCAGTCACTCCAGTTCAGTGCTTTCAAAGTGAAAAGGAATAGAACTCCAGAGTCTTCTAACTGCGTTAAGGTAGGGTTTTACTGAGTAAATCATCTTTATGTATGACTGTACATTCTGCAAAGTTGCAACAAAATGCTAATATGAAGTTCTAAACTAAATTTTGGGGGGCACCGCAGTGACGCAAGTTTTCTGAGTTCACCTTTCCAAAACAACATTTTCAAAGAGCTTCAATTCTCCGTGGCCACGCTAAGATATGCCTTTCTATCAGTCGCATACATTCCCAAGCAGCCTCTTGCAGTTGACCAGTGAGCAGCTTCAGCAGAGCAACTGGGGGAGGGGGGGGGATTCAGTAGCTTTTTCAAAGTCACCTTGACGGTATCAAGGGAAGCAAGGGGAGCATTACTCACAGACTCTCTCTGCACACACTTTTCCCGTTGCCCCGAGCATTTAAATTGGGTTTTTAAACGTCATATAAGCAAACGTACACAGCTTACATCAGCTGAATCACCCAACTCGACTTCGAGACAGATCAGTGACTCACACCCCTGACTCATAAGTGAACTTCACAAACTAGAATTTAAGACCAGGGAACTCAAATGGCAGTAACTAGAGGGACATGAATAAACACTAATTGGAGACGTTGGACAATGGGCATCAAGTAGCTGTGTGTCCTCTGGAGCAATACAGTGTTGTGTGAAATTGATATAGAGAGTTTTGAATTGATTTCTCTTATGTTCAGAGAGCAAACTGACCAATCAGTAGTTAAACTGTTTCTCACTCTCAACACATAAACCAACATACAAACTACCAATTACAATCACGCAGAGATACGTGGGAAAAGGTTATTTATGTCTATTCACACAAGCTGAAAGTGGGTGTAATTCTACCTGGCAATGGCAATCAACAATAGCACATGCTACCACTCATACAGTGCCAGCTTCACAGCACGCCATCAAATAACAATTGACGCAAGAAAGAACTGCAATTAAACTAAATGTTTATACTGTACCATTTTTGCTTTCACGCCACCTCATTTTAGAGAAAAAATATTCTACTTTTTACTCCACTGTCGTGTTTTGGATAGACTTCAGCAAATCAATAACTTCCGAAAGACCAGATATTATAATATATAAGATAAAACACAAATGAGATAATCAGAATCAGGAACATTCCTTGAATATATGATTACAATAGCAGCAGCATTGAAGCTCCCGCTGCATTAAATTTGCTTCTGAAGACCAAGTCACAAACTGTTTCCCTAATGGTGGGTCATGCTATGGGATATGGTAGTAACGTTCCATCGGTCTGGATCGATGTATCCAATCAATAATCAACGATCCAATATCATCGATGCAAAGTGAAAATATTGATACGTATCATAATCTTTAGGATACACCTTTATTTTGAAACTCCCATGGCACGTCTGTTTCACCATTTCCGTCCAAGCACACCTTTGACTCAGTTTCACAAGAAACACGAACAGCAGTCGTCTGGGTGAAAGTCTGTGTTTGTTTGTTTGACCCAACCATCCACCACGACCTCCACCCCAAGCGGACCTTCTTGCACTTTAAACTACGTCACTTGTTCCGAGTGTCCAATACAGACACAGATGGGTTTACATTGGAGTAGACGGAAAGCTTGGTGCATCTCATACAGATGATGAAGCGTGTTTCTGTGCGCCGGTATCAGACGTCGGTGGCCACTGACCAACGGGCCGGTTAGAAGTTGATGAGTTTGGAGTTAGAACAGGTTGGGTATTCAGTGAACACGTCTCAATGCAGACGCACAGCAGAGGACGAAGTGAGTTTCTGGGACAGGTTGTATCAGGCTGAGTCACCTACAAAACAAATCTACTGTAGCTTCCTTCTGCAGCTGATGGTGTTTTAAAGGATGCATTATTTACAGTGCTGTCAAACACAAGAGGCTGCTGTTTGTATATAAATAGATGTCTAAAGAAAACTGGGTGGAATACTAAACTGAGTTATTTCAAACTTATAAGAACACAGTATTTGATACTGAAACCTATCTGTTATAAATATGTTTTATCTTGACAAAGCCCATTAATACACTAAGGACCCTGTTGATGAATACCAGTTTAAAAAAAACATTGATGTCCTTGAACGAGCCAAGCAAGCATATCTCATTTAAAACTGAAAAAAAAGTTTGCTTTCACAAGTTGTGAACTAAGTTTTTAAAATCCTGTTTGACTCACATGTCTTCATTTGCTGAATTTGGAGTAACAAATTGGCTGCTACCTAATCAGACATGCATGTTGGCTTTGTGTTCACCAGTTGTGATAGTGTGTCTAATATATCCAGAGAGATCCAGAGAATCATGCTGTGTGCTAATGACCATCAGTCCACTCACTCTGGACAGCTGACAGAAACCCACTCTTGTGTTCTGTGATGATGAATGTCTCAGCCAAACTTCAGCTGAAGGAGAAAACACTTTAACAAAGCTGAAATACGGATGGTAACACTGAAGCAACTTTTCCAAACTAATTCAACACCATACTTTAGTTTTTTTTATATCTTGTTATTTTTGCATCAGAATTAAATAGTTTAATAAGTAATAAGTAATAAGTAATCCCATTTGTTGAATTCCACCATGAAGAAGTGTAATCATCAAACTCCAGGGGTGCCAGTGTTGAAACTTTTCTACCTGCAAGCACCATGATATATTGTGTAAACACTTTATAATAGCGAGGCGCATACATGATGAGCTAAGCTGCTGGCTTGTGGCACAACTGGATGTTCTTACTAATACACTAAACAGTGCTATGGGAAAATAAAAAAAAATAATAAATAAAAAATTAAATACATTTTTTTTAACCTTTATTTAACCATGAAGATTAAGAACCTCTTTTCCAAGGGAGAACTGGCCAAGACAGTCAGTAGCAAGAACACAAAGTTGCAGACAGAGACACAAACAGTGACACAAATACAGTTCACAAACACTAAAAGCACTAAAATTTGCATTAAAAGAGAAAGATATAAAGACAAATGGGGGGGGAAGGAACTTTTCTGGGAGTCAGCTGTTCAACAAGGGGGCTAAAAACATTTGCATGCCATAGAGTCTGCTTCTAAAGCCTTCATTTTAGATTTAAAAAATGTTTAATGATACGAGCTCCTTGATTTTCAAGTCGTTTTGGAGCACATTCCAGGCTGAGGGATGCAGAATATGCAAAAGCACTTTCCCCAATTTTTGTCCGAGCTTTTGGGACAGAGAGCAGAAAGAAATCCTGTGAACGCAGTGAATACTGTCCACAATTTTTCTGTGAAATAAAAACACTTAAGTAGTGTGGGAGCAGACCCAGAATCACCTTATATATACAGTATATATATATATATATATATATATATATAGAGATGTACCAATGGGAGAGCCTATGGGTTGCCAGTGCAGGCCATCCCACCCGAGAGTACAACTCACAGTGGTGAGTCAGAGCTTTACAATTTGTGATGAACCTCAAGGATGCATGGTAAGCTACATCAACCACATGAAGGCATTGAGCAGAGGCATGCATGTAAAAATCATATCCAAAATCTAAAAAATGTTGTAGAAACAACACGCTTTTTTACATTAAAAGAGAAACACAACTTGTTTCGAAAATAAAAACCCAGTTCTAGCCTGTTTTTTTTTACAAGGTACAGCACATGTGGTTTATAAGTAAGGGACTCATCAATTAAGATGCCAAGGCATCTGTAGTCCTTGACAACCTCCATCTCCATTCCATCTCCATTCCATCCACAGTAAGCGCCAAAGGTAAAAATAAATTAATAAAATAAAAATAAAGACGTATTTAAGCCACCTAAAAAACACTATATTTAGAATATTTTCACCGCTGTATCTTGCCGTCAGTTAGCCCTCTCCTTCGCCGTTCCGACGGGGAGCTGAACTGAGAGTGAAACTTATCCATGCTCTCTCCAAAGCCAGCAGACTCAGAAGACAAAAGCAGTAGAGACAAGTTTCACTTTCAGTACAATGTGCTGTCTATATAAATATTCTAAATATAACGTACAATTTAATGGATAGCATTTTTTTTAGGCGAGCCTATCTTTTAGGTGGTTAAAAATATGTTTTTATGCCGTCCACAGCAGATTATTGCTTTGCTCCGGTACTCCTGTCGAGCATCATCTACTGTAAGTAATACACCTACTATAGATAAGTACTTCACACAACCCCACTTCAAAACACCCAAACTATCCCTTTAAGAGCATGAAAGTCCATTTAGTGCGGGCGGAAGGGGTGGTGGAGGGGTCAAACCAACACAAGACTTTCAACCAACGAGACCGGTGCTCGTGTCCCGTATGAAACTAAAAGTAACGTTGACTTATTTTGTCACGTCAGTCGTCAGTCATGTGATTCATTAGTATGGTTAGTCTCGTGAGTCGCTGGTCACGTGAGCCATTAGTCGCTCGGTAGTCACGTGAGTTGTTAGTCAGCGAAGTTAACGTCAACCAGGACCGTTTCCTAACCCTAAGTGGTTTGGTTGCCTTAACCTAACTTCCTGTGAAAACGGAATTTTATTTTGAAAGGACACTATGCATGTAACAAGCGTACTGTATACTGACACGCCATCTCCGGTTCATCCAAAAGTGGTACCCCGTGCGTCGGTCTCCGATGCCGAGGGGCACTAACCAAGCGGCGGTAATTCACAAGTTGGGAGTGAGAATGTGTTGCTTTTGCATCATGTGTAATCTTGCATGATAACATTGCCACCAATTGTCTTCTCTTGAGTTCACTTGATATTGTCTGAGCAACCTTGATACCCACAATAAGACATTCATATACTACTAATTTGCTTTGCCAAATACGTTTTGGAGGAAACATGATTGCTGAATGGATGAATGTTCACTGACAACATTAATACCTCCGCCAAGGAAGGCCTCGAAGGAGGTATTGTTGTCACCGGCGTTGGTTTGTTGGTTTGTCGGTCTGTCTGTAGAGGTCACAGGGAGGATATGTGACTTTCCCACTGCGTCTCACATGTTCTTAGGATTCGGCTTTTAAAACACTTGGTTATGGATGAAGGGAAATTTCACTGATTTTACACATCAAAGTCTGGTGACAGGTCTTGAGTACTGATGCATATGTGAAAAAGGTTGTGGCTCCAGAGGGAGCTGTGTGAAGTCTGATAAATGTCCTCACTTGATAAGTGGTAAGTTTGATAATGAATACTAATATTTTTTTAAAGTTAAAAAGAAGTGAAGGCCCAGACCTCTGTTCGAGGCTACATTAGCTGCTACTAGCATAACACCTTTGAATCTCTGACAGAACTGACAGGGGTGCATTTCGGGTAATGTAAGCGCCAGGTAAGGAAGTAGAATATGTTGAATTGAAAAGACAAAGATTTTGATTCCATTTTTTAAAACTTAAATTATGTGACTATTTCACAAACTGCTGTGCGACTGGGCTGGCTGTGACTGCTGCCTCATCATCCTCTGATCTCTGGTTGGCTCGCCATTATAAAACCCTTTCAAGCTCCAAACACATTCTCTCTCTCAACCATCACTTTCGTTTCTTTGTTCATGAAGCCATTTTTTAAGGATTTCTTGGAGAAGTGTGTTTTTCTTTCTCTTTCCTGTTGTGTAGTCCTTTCTTTTTCCTTTCCAATCCTGCTACCCTTGTCTATCCCCAACCTATACAGGCATCTTGACATGCGAGTGTAGTGAACCTCCTGCGGTAGCACTTTTCTTTTTTTTGTTTGCTCCCTCAGCCTTTCTTTCCATCATCACTGAACATGGTGACATATGGTCAGTGGTGGAGTGTAGGAAAACCTCTTAGCTTCCTGCCACTTCACATTACCACCGCTACTGACACATAGAAAGGGCTACAAACAGACACACACAGGCATACTGTATGCAAGACACACACAGCTAATTCAAACCGCCATAAACACCGTGAAATATCTTGGTGGCTCTTCATCTCCATCATATGCAACAGAGACTATGGGGTCAGTTCAACTACATTAAATTCAAACGTGTAAAATAAAAACAGCACCTGGTTCAGAGCACTTTTTTAACTGTTTTTTGAGGGTAAAGGAAGAAGATTGATCTGGAAATACAGAGGGTACCTGTTGTTTTGGGTAAAAGCTTTTGACATCAGTAATTCATTACCATGTTAATGTTGAAACATTTCTGCAATTAGAGTAAACAAGACCATCTCTGATGTTTGACAGCCTCTGCTTTTACACTGCACTTCACGAGGCTCCAGCTTTTTAGAGCAAAATGCCAATGGTGAAATCCTTGTAAAAAATGTTTAAAGTGGAGCTAACCAATTATATCCCCTATTTGCAATTATCTGTCAAAGCGGTACTAATTAATATTTTTATATCCAACCTAATTTCCAGCTGGCAGGCAGCTTTTTTTTTTAGCAAGAGAGCACTCACAAACCCACTGTACACAACCTGCCCAGCACCAAGCAACAACCATAAAACCAAAGTTAGCTATAGAGCCAGATATTTTTCTTAGGAGTTGGAGGAGACCAAAAACAGAGCAAAAAGGAGAGAGAATATCAGACTTATATTAGTTGGGAGCCCTCTGAAGCACGACTCCAAATGAATGCTTATGTTGTCCCATGTATGCTGGGTGTGTAAATAAGCAAATGTTTCTCAGTTCATTTAACAAAATAAAATTATAAGTTGATAATATGTCAATGACGTGTTCAACCATGAAGAGGATGGACACACAACAAAAGTCAATGTGAAGGAGATACTGATGCCCCATTAACTCACCCATTATACAATCAGATAATCAGCTAAATATTTATAATGAGATATACAGCAATATGTGTAATACTCTGGCTGCCAGTTTACCTTGGGTAATCTCATTCAGCGTGTGGGTGAAAGAGACCACCCTTTTGGAATAAATAAAGGATCTCTTTTTTTAAAAGCTGAAAAGCAAGTGCTTCCTTTTAAAATGTTTGAGGTCATCGCAGATAACTACAGTGAAAGAGAAAAAGGTGAAGGAGACACAACATGGAGAGGAAAAAAAAGAGACGAGGTACAGAAAGCGAGAGAGAGTGACGGAGCTACAGAGAAAGATTGTACATTATCGTGCTCAGCACCAAGGACACTACCGACAACATGTCTTCATGCTTCTGTCACGACTCAACCTAAAATAGTCTCTTAATCACCAGGCACAGCAGCAGAAGAACTGCTGGCTTCATGGACTTTCCAGCAGAAAGAGGTGAGGTTTAAGATATCTTAGTGTGGATTTGCTGCCTGACAATGAGTTAACGCAGAATAAAAAAACATACTAATGTAGTAATAATAACGCAATCAAAGCACTATTTAGCCTGTTTCAGTTAGGGTTGTCAACCCCTCTTACCCACTGTCAGACACAGGAGTACACTGAATATTCTCGCCAATGTACTGTGACTGTGGATGGCCCCTGAAACCGGGATCTGAGTTGGAACCAGTCTTAAATTTGTAAGAACATTTGGCCGATTTCACAAAAGGGCTGCGGCCGCTGATAGCACCATGAATTGCACATCGATTGCAGCCGCTATCTTCCCCGTCTCAAGGTCCAATTCACAAAAGATATTGCCCTAATGATATTACAGCGCAAATATGACCGTAACGTTTTGCAGCTGAGTTCAATTTGCCTTATTTTTTAGCATTGTATTTATCCATGTTGCAAAGTATGAATGTTCAGAACAATAGAGTGCTACAGGAAAACCCGGAAATGAGTTAACATTTCAGCTCTTCCAGTTCCCTCGTCTGGAAGTCAATGGGCGTTTTGGATGGGTTTTTCATCCGATGCCTGAAACGAAGTCTGCGGTTAACACAAGCTGAAGAGATTTTAACGTTTTATTCTACAACATAAAATACATCAATAAATATCCCACTCGTGAAATTTGAAGCCTTAATGTTTCTTTAAAAAGTGACTAAATGATACTACTAAACGTCATCACGCCAACTCGTCCTCCTTTACAGTCTCATTGTGTATACTCGCGCTCATGCAACCATGGTGTAGTTCATTTATAGCCTAACATTAGCGTTTTACTTCTGCCGATTGCATTTACACTTCAAAAATCATAAAAGTGGTATTAATTTGTGGAGACTATCTTGCTGAACAAAACGTGTAAGTATCATAAACGTTTGTTTGCCACAGAGCTCATTTTCTGCAACAATCCAAAACCCGATACATATATCCCATTGGCTTTTTATCGAGGGAACGAAGGGTGATGCTAACTTTATGGTTGGTCTACAAAAACATGTCATCCGTGGTCCTGACAAACAAGGTGCATAGGCATTCTTCAAAATTTCATGTAAGGAATTGAAACGTGACAGGAGAAAACATATTTGGGATTTAATATGCCTACTGGAGAGCCCACATTGACTGCGACAATTAATGAATTTTGTTCTCTCATGGCTGTGTTGTACATTACTCTGGATCGCGGTTATGTGATTGGCCACTGCAGCGGGACATCGGGTTGCATTTCTCCAAAAGTTTATTCTGTTTCTACTTTTCCATCGAAGACCCCTGCATTTCTTTTTCAGCACCCCCTGCGGCGCACTACACCCATTCAAAATGAATGGGAAGACTTGTGTTTTCGCAATCTGGTGTGAATGCAACCTAACTGCGTGTGGCTATTAGGGATGTCACGAGAACCGATCGAGAACTTCGGGACCAAGTCGATGCCAAAATTCTAAAAACGTGACGTTACTCGTTTTCTACAGTACCGAAGGTACCATACGATGCCTGTAATCAGGGTCCGAAATTAACAAGCGCCTAATGCGGGTAGATTTTCCGTTTGGCGGGTAAATCTCTGAAGGCTTCTATCCTCTGCTCTCTGTGTGTCGGAGTTTGACACACACAACAGCGCTGTCGAGATGTTGGGTTTGTTTACTTTTTCAGAGATCCTTTATTGATTTGAAGAGGACTAACTCGTGGAGGAAAAAACTGAACTGAATTTCTATCTTTTGTTGTTTATTGCTAAATCTCTGAAAAGTGGTGTTTTTTTTTATTGTCATCAAAATATAACATTGGCATTTTAAATAAATATGTAATGGTCTAATGGTCTGTCACCATGTCAGTGAATTTAAACAACTACTTGCAATCTGAGTATATATGTAGAGAGAGAGTGTGTGTGTGTACAGCCTCTGCTGGTTTTGAATTGGGTATCGAGAACCGTGGAAATTCACTGTTATTGGTATCGACTACTAGATTTCTTGTATCGTGACATCCCTAGTGGCTATAAGCGCTGATCTTTGTGAATTGAGCTGTTTTTGCAATGAGGCTCATTTGCATAGAAAGGGGCCAATTTTGTTCCAAATGCCTGCATATTACCTAATCTAAAATATGTGCAAACAGCACGTGAGCACCGAGAAACTATTTGCTTGAAAGCTCATTTCACCCTTTGCGGGTGCTTTGAGAATTACATGGTTTCTTTTTCTCGAAGCAGCGCAATCCTTTAGTTAATTCGCCCCGGAGAATTTTTGAGGTTGGTTCTTTTCATCGGCGCTTGAAGAAAACCAGGGAGTGAGAGGATCAGAAAAATATGTTTTTACTGTGATTTATGGTCATGGAGTGCTGCCTCATGGGGTGCATTTCACTCGAGTTTATGACATCTTTGCTCATTACTGTAAGTGTAATAAAACCTTTGTGAGTAGAATTTAAACACCTGTTCAATGTGCGTAAACTTGCAGAAAAGTAATGTGTTTTTCAATTTCTTCCTCCATGCAGCCACTTCCTGGATGTTTCAATGTTCAGTATTATTCAACTGGGGAATCCTTTTTGTATCTGTAGAACTACTTAAAGGCAGAATGAGTATGATTTTCCTAAACAAAAATTGTATCAGACTCATACAAAATAATCCCTCTCAATCATCACTTATGTCTAAGGCTGGGTATTGTTTAAAATTTTTTGATGCCAATACCTAAACCAGTACCCTTAAAGTGATACCGATATCAATAAAGTACTTCATTCGATACCCATCATGTGAATGGAAGCTGTGTGTGTGTCCCACTGGCTATAGCTCACAGAGCTGTTCATTCTCTATACTCCCCATCTCAAAACCACTCAACGCCGTTCGTCTCAAATTGCTCATTGCTCGCTCCATAAACGACACAAGCTGCATTGTATTTTAATTAGGGCTGTAGGCTTCCTAATATCCTTTTTTTTTTTTTTTTACATGCATAGCCTCTACTGAGGTTTTCGGATGAAGCTTTGAATGTTTGCTGTCATATTTCACCCTAAAAATAATTCTCAAACCAAATTCTCAATTAAAATAAAGGGATTCATCGGATTAAATAAGCCGTTTATTTATTTATTTTTTTAAAAATGAAATCAGCTTTCTTTAATGAATCTAACTTGTTAGACTAGACTTGTTTGATTGCTGCTAGACCGCTCCGTTAATACAGGTGCGTCCTTTGTGTTTGGCGAGCTGGAGAGCAAACAGTTTTTTGACTGTTGCAAAAGTGTTGTTTTTGAAAGGCTAAACGCTGACAAATAAGGATTGAGTCAGAATATATTGTTAGATGGAAGTATTTAGTTACTTTTTTAGAAATGATAACATCTACTGTATATTTTTTCAACAGTTGACTTTTGGACTTTACAATGCAATGGAGTTATTTGAAATGTTTGGATCAGTCGAGTCAGTCTGAAACAATCCTACGCAGCAGCCGTGCGCATTACACAGATACATTCCGGGTCGGGCTCGTACCAGAGTGAAATTGGAGCAGGATTAAGCAGGGGGCTCCGGTCACTGCTTGTTCACGCTCCACTCCGCTCACATGCTCTAACAAATAGTCATTTTTTAGGTATCGTTTGACTGGAGAAGTTTTGATACTACTTGGTACTAGGTTATTCGGTCAATACCTTAAAGGTATAGAGTACCGATACCCAGCCCTACATGTGACCCAGCAGAAGTTTTTTATTGCCAATGAAAAAAATTAGACCTCCTGCAACTTTCTGGCTGTTTTTTTCTGGGACAATCCAACGGATGTGACGTCATGCACGCTTGCAAGTGCCTTAATTTTCAGCTCCACTGACAGGGCTAACAGTGTGCAATCATAGATAACGTTCGGTTTGAAATGGAGTCCACTAATGCCAACAAACGACCAGCTCCCATCACAACTCAGACTCCACAAGCACAAGCACAAAAAACAAAGTTATATCTAGTGAAGTCCATCTTGCAAAACAGGAATGTGACCGACGTCGCAGGAAAACTAGGATCAACATCGGCCAGACCTTCGTTTCATGGAGGGACCTTTAGTTTGGTTTTAGTATCAAAACGGACAGGACGCTGACTGTCGCCCACAGGTATCACTGTTAAGTAATTTCTGATTCTTACATAGAGCCCATTTAAAGTAGGCGAGATAGGAACAAAAAAAGTTATTTTTATAAAACATGACAGTAGTACATGAAACAGGTAACCTGAAAAAAAATCATGTGCCACTGTGTCCTCCGGTGTTCCTAACGGCATCTGCAAGATTTCACATACTGGAGGAAAACAAGCAGTCAGAGATGATCTGAAGTCTGCTGTCCAGCTGCCGTCTATGAGAGCCGGCTGTCAATCACTCGCGAACTCCGACCAAACGGTCAAACTAGGCAGCGCTGATCAAATATGAATCAATATTATGTTACGTTAATGCCTATTTCTCGCCTCAAATGTTTTCAGAATCATCTTGTAGTGCACGGTTTATCTGTAAAATAAGAAAGTTTGTGACCGCCGCCGCCGCCATTGTAAAATCTGGTGAAGGAACGCCAAGTTCCGGTCACATGACCGGAGCACAGCCAATAGGAACGCTCTCTCAATGAAATGACCTGTGATTGGTCAAAGTCTACCGTCAAGGTCTAGATTTTCTAAAGCCTGAAAACAGAGCCATGAGGAGGTTCAGAAGTCTAGTTCTCTCTCAGAACACTTGAATTACAATATGCTGAAAGGCTATTATGGAATTGTTGCCCAATGATGCCAAAAATATACTGCCTACTGCCACTTTAAGTATAATTCAACACTTTTGTAAAAAAACATATTCTTTTTCTTTCCAAGACTGAGATGAGGGGGCGACATCAATTGTGTGTCTTGAGCTGGAGTCAGGGTGTGGTTAGACAGACTGGAAGCAGGAGGTAACAGCTAGCCTAGCATTCAAAACCTCAACCCCCGCATGAGATGGGATTCATTCTGCTCCTGTCTGAGTGGCCACGGCCTTATAATGGTTACAAACTCATTCTGTTTGTACAAAAAGTGATGCATTTGAAAAGGACACATGCGTGTTTGCATGTGCATGTCCTCCTCTCTACATGCTCGTACACATGTTGCTTGATAATAACCTGAATAAACCCTTGTACTTGCATACAAATAATGTTAGATTCCAGTGGTAATATGTTGCACTGTACAACACAAACGAGAAACAGCTGATGACAAGGGTCAGGGACAGAATGTGACTGGATACAGCATCCTCAGTGTGTGTGTGTGTGTGTGTGTTGCTGCCCTGCAGATGTCAGCTATCACACAGATCTTGTAAAAATAGATTCAGCCTTTGTCAAACATGTGTGTGCACACAAACAAATGCAATCCTGTAGCGTATTTATGCTGCTAACCCTCTCCTTAACCTCATGCCTGACCTTTTTCCAAAGTAACAGACAATAATTACCGTGGAGGATTTACCCCTCTGGCTACATGAGTCATCATCATGGAGAAAGGGGCTAAAACCAGGAGACTATTTTTGACAGCGGTGAATTTAAACAGAGGGGGCCGATGCTTCCACTTGGTCAGACTGTTGGCACTGTTGTATATGTGTGAATACCTTGTTGTAGATATATATTTTTTTCTAGGGCTGTCAATTGATTAAAATATTTAGTAGTGATTATTCGTATGATTGTCTATAGTTAATTGTAATAAAATTGATAATTAATCACACTTTTTTATGTTCAAAATGTACCTTAAAGGGGAAATTTGTCAAGTATTGAATACTATTATCAACATTGGAGTGGACAAATATGCTTGCTTTATGCAAATGCATGTATATTTATTACTGGAAATCAATTAACACAAAACAATGACAAATATTGTCCAAAAAAAAAGCTCAAATCACAACATGGCAAACTGCAGCCCAACAGGCAACAACAGCTGTCAGTGTGTCAGTGTGTGTCAAACTGCATGTGATTATCATAAAGTGGGCATGTCTGTAAAGGGGAGAACCCGTTTTCTTTCACATATCTTGAGGTCAGAGGTCAAGGGACCCCTTTGAAAATGGCCATGCCAGTTTTTCCCTCGCCAAAATTTAGCATAAGTTTGGATCGTTATTTAGTCTCCTTCAAACTAAAAATCGCAAGTTGCGTTAATGCGTTAAAGATATTAGTGGCGTTAAAACAAATTTGCGTTAAAATTTTATTTTCGTGTTAACTTTGACAGCCCTAATTTTTTTTTTTTTTTTTACATTTAACGCTGTAGATGAAGGCACCATTTTTAAAAAAATTTTAATTGTCTTATACATGCATACATGAAATTTTACCTCTGCATTTAACCCGTCGTAAGAAATAAAGGACGACCCGCTCTACTCTGAGCCACGGCCGACCAGCAACACAAGTAATCATTATCTGGTTTTCATTATTCCATACTTCAACCCCTAACCCCACTCCTCACATGTAATTATAGTGTCACAATAGATGAGTCCATATCTTCTTTTGTATGGGATTTGAGCAGGGTGGACTTGTCAGTGATCTATATTATTACCCAAAAGCAAAAGGACGGGTCTGATCCAAGGGGACTGCTGTTATTTAGTAGTTGGCTTTTTTTTTTTTTTTTTTACAACTGATGACTGTAAATGTAGATTTTACGGACCCTTTTCTTTGGAGCATGTGACCAGACATTACACATTGCTCCTTTAAGGGAAACTTGACAAGCCATATCTGAGGGAAGTGAAGATTAGATGTGTTAACAACACAGCAATTGGCTTTACATACACCCTATATGATCTGTTTTTGTTGTTGTTTTTCTGCAGTATCTTAATATCTTTAGATTGAACATAGCCTTGTGTGAAAAAAAAAGTGGTTAGTGGAAGAAATACAATCCAGAAGGCCACTTAGTCCCAATAGATCCAGTAGTTTGGAGGCACCAAAACACAGCACAGGAGTTTATAATACTACCATCTTCTGTTGTGACAATCACCATCTAGGTAAACAGTAGAAATGCAGCGTTAAATGTTAGAATGTAATCTACCAGGAATGCACTCTTGCACATATTGGTTTGGTCAGAGCAGCTCTTTGTCGGATGGTGCTGCATTGCATTATATCCAAACTAAAACTGTAAGTTACATCAAAATAAATCAATCCAAAAGTAAGTGTAAAATAAGCAAATCTAAAGTTAATAATATTTGTAAATTTCAGACACATGCTCACATTAGGAGCTGCTCTCCCTCTCAGGCTGCAGTGTCATATATCACTATGAGACTGAAAATATGCCAATTTAAAAGCAGGGGGTCGGACAAATCTGATTACTGCATGAAAATGTGGGTTTGTAACCAGGTTATTTGATGTGCATGTAAGCAAAATCTCCCAATTTTCTCCCAATAATCTGCTTTCCTGTGTGCATGTACAGATTCCTGATGCACCGTTTCAGTATTATGCTCTTGTTGTTGTTAAGCGCTGGGATAGACTTGACATTTTATGACATACTATTTGTTTTTATTTTAGTCATTATAATTTCAGGGTTATATTCAATAAATGACAGCAATAATAACAATTAATATGGTATTACTATCTTAATAAATCAACACAACATAAACAACATATATGACCGTTCTATTTAACGTTGTGAAACGGTTGCAGGGATTAGGAAACATAACTACTTGGTTAGGTTAGGGCAACAAAACTACTTGGTCAGGTTTAGGCAACAAAACTACTTGGTTAGACTTAGGCAACAAAACTACTTGGTTAGGTTTAGGAAACATAACTACTTGGTCAGGTTTAGGCAACAAAACTACTTGGTTAGGTTTAGGCAACAAAACTACTTGGTTAGACTTAGGCAACAAAACTACTTTGGTTAGGTTTAGGCAACACAACTACTTAGTTAGGTTTAGGCAACAAAACTACTTGGTTAGGTTTAGGCAACAAAATTACTTTGGTCAGGTTTAGGCACAAAACTACTTGGTTAGGTTTAGGCAACAAAACTACTTGGTTAGGTTAAGGCAACAAAACTAAGGGTGGGGTTGGAGCCGATCCCAGCTGGATCCCCAAATTTATTCTAAAACAGGCCTTGCAAGCCAAATATTGTGAGAAAAAATATATTCATGCAAACTAGCAGAGTGAAACTCAGTCTGACAGGAATTGTTACTGGTGGAGGAAGTCATATATCACTTTCAGAGATGAACTTTTCACAAGAGTTTTGACATTTGAATAGGGTTATGAGGTCACTCAGGGGGGACTTAAACATTATTTAAAATGCTCTCTCTTAATCACCTTCCTTTATGTGTTAGCTCGTTCCAGTCAGCCGACCACAGGAAGCAAAGGGACTGAAAACCAAAAGCAACGCTATCCTGCCGGTTATTTTCACGACGGGCACTTGGATGAGGATCTGATTTTGTTCACATTGTTAAAAGAGAAATCTGGTTGACAGTTGATGTTTTCGGGGATGCACATGTTGCCAGGGCTTTTGTTAGAATTTCAGACAATTCCTCAAGATAAACTTTTCCCAGACTGTGACATCCATTCAGAGGCATGACAAGAATGCCCCGTGGACTGTATTTCTGCCAGGTCCCGGTTATGCTTGGTGACTCTGTGGGTGTGATTTGCATAACAACGTCCAGAGCCTGAAATGCATAATGTTTTTTTTGTAGATTATAGGCAAAGATACACAGACATTTCCACATTACATCACAGTTTTTACACCATGTACACCTCCTTGTAATCAATCGCAGCATGGAACCGTAAACATATAATTATGCAAATCTTAATACGGTTCATGTTTACTCCTACAATTAGGTATTAAACACCCTCAATCAACCTGAGTGCTATCAATATCACATCCAGCTCATTTAGAATCATAAATGCTAATGTCAGCATGCTGATATGCTCGTAATGGCAATGCTAACATGCTGATGTTAAGTACATACTATGATTACCATCTTTGCTTAACTTGTTAGCTAATCAACTCTAAACACAAAGTGCAACTCAAGCTGATGGGAATGTCTTTAGTTTTGTAGGTTGTATTTGGTCATAAACCAAAGTTCTGGATGAATTAAAACAAATTAACATTTTGACCTGATGATGACCAATTTGTCATGGAAATTCATTTAATAGTAGTTTGGATACTCAATAAGTTGTCTTGGCCACACCAACAGTACGCTGAAATTAACTGACTTTTTGTCATTTTCCTATACTTATATTTCTGTAGGACAGGCATCATAGTAAAGCGCACCAACTCTCCAGACAAGCAGCAATTTTACCACATTAGCTCTCTGGATTGGCATATTTCTGCTACTGTACTTCTATCTGTGTGGTGCACACTAAAAGGATGGAGTTTCACTGCCAGACATTCTGTGCAGCAGAGAGAAGTGGTTGAGGAAGAAACAAGTTGCAAGAAAGAAATTATGCATTTGAACATATAACACAATTGAAGTGGATTAATCAGTCGATGTCTGCTCTAGACCTTTTGCAAGGTACCCACAAACACAACATAACACAACAATTTCAAGTATTTTCCTTCTATTTTCACCTCACAAACCAGAATGCTTTAATTATATGTTAAAATAGCTTAAGATTTCAGTTTTATCAGTTATGTGCAGCCGGCTGTGAGACGAGTGGTGAGGGACCGTCTACAAAGTGCAACGCCGAAAAGAGAAGAATATCCAATAACTTCAGTATTATACAGTGTAGTACCACAAAAATTACCTCACACATCAATGATCCCCTCATAGTTGTACTACAACACTTAGTTTGGAAAAAAAATATGCTTTTGCATAATTTTGGTGAATTTGTAATGGGTAAAATATTCAATAACTTCAGTATTATGCAGTGTAGTACCACCAAAATCAGTTCACACATCAATAGTCTCTTCCTGATTATACTTATTAAACTAATAAGATGTTTTGGTGGCACTACACTTTATAAAAGTGAAGTTATTGAATATGTTTCCCATTAAAAATTCACCAAAATAATGCAAAAGCATATTTTTCCAAACTAAGTTTTGTAGTACAACTATGAGGAGATAATTGATGTTTGAAGTAATTTTGGTGGTACTACACTGTATAATAGTGAAGTTATGGAATATTTTTATAGCATCTCTTTTCAGTTGCACTTTGTAGACGCTCCCTGACCACTCGTCTTACAGCCGGCTGCACATAGAGACCAATGTAATGTGTCCAGCTTGGAGTACGGCTTGTTGTGATTAAAATGAGGTTGTAGTTCGTTGTCTGCCTTACTACGGTTAGAAAGAGTCGTCGTTTGTGTTTTAACAACATTTCGGTTTTGAGTTATTGATCCAGGAAGTTTGAATCTGTCAATATCTTTCCAACTTTACCAAAGTACATCATCAGGGGGGCTCCGTACATCAGCAATGCGTGGACTGTCAGGAATGATTGGAAGAAGTGCCCTATAAAGTAACTCGAGGGAACGAATCTCTAACTCGAGGGAACGAGTTACTAACTTGAGGGAACGACTTAATAAAGATTTTCTCCTAGGGGTCTAGGGGGGCTCCGTAGTTTTCCTCCGTTCATATTGTTATTTGCTTTGTATACATTTGTATTTTGTGCCTGTTCAGCACTTAGGTCAACTGTGGTTGTTTGACTTGACATCTCAGTTACTGTTCCTTCAATACTTCTGTCTGCATGGGGCATCCAGTGTGTGCTATAAACATAAATTGACTTGTGTCAAATGAACCGACACAACCTTATCCAACGCTTGAGTGTGTGTTGCACTAAAAGGATGGAGTTTACTAGCAGAGACTCTAAAATGCAGGAAGAAAAAGAAAAAGTGGCAAGAACAAGAGACACGTGGTTAAGCTGCAACAACAAGTACTTGAAATCATGATTCAGTGCAGTGGGTGTGTTGGTGGAGGTTGAGCCAATGTCATGTTCTTCTGACCTTTTGCATGGTACTACACACGACCTGATTTTGAATAAGGTAAAAAAAGAATTGGTCTGATTACAAAAGCGAGACCCAAAAATGCTTACAGTCAATGGCGGAAAGAGAAGGAATACCCAACCCGGTCTCACAGGAAGGCGTATACATACCACAACATTACACGGACATTCCGCATGTCATGAGTATGCATTTTAGCTTTTTCTGTGTGTCAGTTGTACGCTGCTTTTTGCGTGTCATTTATGCGCCACGCAAATTTCCGCAGATAACCACTCACTGAGGTTCAGGCAAGAACAACACTTAGTTAGGGTAAGGGAAAACGTCATGGATGGGCTTAAAATATGTACGGAAAATAAGTAAAATAGGAACGGAAAAAATGTAACCCAACTACGGAAAACACGTCACAAACGTCAATAACAAAAAACGTGACAGTCGTCACGTGACAAACAAAACACTGGTCAACAAGGGTCTTGAACACAGTGTTGGGCCCCTCAACCTCCCCACCCACCCGCCATAAGTGATCTTTCTCGCTTTTTATACTAACGCCTCATCCACACTGGGAACGTCAGGAGCGCATGGCGGCTGCGTGGCGTGGTGGCGTCGTGATTCACGTGTCGGGTGATCACACCAGCTGTGTTTCTGCTGCTGCAGCTGCTGCTGTCAGCCCTTTCTTTCTACATAGAGCTTGCCTTTCATAATGGCCATTTCATTTCATTATAAATATAAGTTATATTTATTTTAGACAGAGAAAGGTTAAGAAATGTGTGGTAATTTGTAAATAATAGTAATAATCCACAATTAAAACCCGGTACCATATTCATTCATGGAGCTCTTCAAGTCACTGCATGTTTTACAACACTGTCCGGCACATATTTCAGAATAAAAGCCTTGTGTTAACAAAATGAAGGAATTCTGTCCACAAAAAACCCCAAGGGCTTTTATTTTGAAATGAAAGCAGGAAGTGTTGATTTAAAAATAAGTCTTTACTTTTTTTTCATGTCCGTTACATATTCTACAGATAGACATTGAAACTGTAGTAATGTTGCTGGTATGATGTCAATATACAGTCAATAGATCACTTTCACTGTCTGTTGTTGCTGTGAACCGCGCCCGGCACGCGTCAAAAATATGCAAGACCTCAAATCTCTAGAAGAGATGCAGCGTGAGACAGTGTGGCTGCTCTAACCTGTTAACACGGACGGCGAAATAAAAAACAACAGGTAACGCAGCCGCCAAGCACTCCTGACGTTCCCTGTGTGTCCCAGCCTTTACCGTAGCATTTATACGCGGATGCGTCAGTACAGGATACATGGCATACAAATGACAATCAGAAATCTAGAAAGGCATACTTATTGCACACTAAACACATTGCGCAAACTGGCTGGAAAACCAGTTCTCTATCTGATAACCTTTACCTGAACAAAGCAGCTGTCGGATGCATAAAGTTGTGCCAGTGTGCCAGAATTGATTTCATGCCCGAGGCAAGAACTAATGGCAACTGATCACATACGACTGCAATGTACACAATACAGCAGTTTGCACTTTTTCGATTCAGTTTAATTAACAGGTTAGATGGATGACATGGGTGCTGGTCCAGGTGCAGCGGATGTCAGCAGTAGTTCAATGGCAATCCTGCCTTGTTGGCTGCAGATGAAATTTTAGGCCACAAGGACAACATATTCTATGATGGAGGGACAGGGGGAGATGTTGAAAGGTTGAAAGCAGTAGAGCTGAAAGAAGTTCATGAGAAGGTTATGACTTAGTGTGTTGGCCTAAAAACACACTTTGTAGAGACAATAAAGCATCAAAATCAAGCCTGTCCTTTACTATTCACATGTGGCAGGTAGTCGCAGTTGTAGTTGGTGCATTGCAGTAACACACAGCTGTATGGCTGCTGCTGTTGGCTGGTGCCAGGGTTGGAGCTCATGGGGTTCATCAAGCCTTTGGTCCTCACAGGGGAAAAAAATCCATTTCTAATCGCAGGACTGTGTAGGACTGCAGGTCCTAATAATGCTGCGGGCCCCCTCTGGGTGGTAAAGCAGTCTCCCCCCCTGTAGCACTGAGGCAAATCTATTTCCCCTTCGGTGAGCCAGTGGCTCGCTCTACCCCAGAGGGAGCCCGGCACTGCTGTGTATTACAGCGTCCCTGCCCTGAGCTTTGGGGTTTTTACAAAAAGGGTGAGTGGCTATGATTTCAACAGGTTTCTGTCATTACCTGAGGTTGCAAAGCATGTCAGATGAGGTTCAAAATGGTGCAGAACTCATAGATGAACAAATGGAGTTTCACAGTGCAGGCTAACCAACCATCTATCAAACCCAAGTTTACCCCTGGGCCACACTGGAGCTAAGTACCACCGAACGCTGAATAAGACACCCTAAAGAACCAGTGTGTAACATTTCAGGGTATCTATTAACAGTAATGGAATACAATATTCACAACTATGTTTTCATTAGTGTATAATCACCTGAAACTAAGAAGCATTGTGTTTTCGTTAGCTTAGAATGAGCCCTTCATATCTACATAGGGAGCGGGTCCTCTTCACGGAGTCCGCCATGTTGCTCCTCCATGTTTTTTTACAGTAGCCCAGAGCGGACAAACCAAAGGCTGGCTCTAGAGAAAGCCTTTTCACATTTTTACGTTACCTGAAGGCCACCGTAGTTCTCCGACATGCTTGTGAAACTGCAGTAACGTAAGCCACAGAGTGCAAAACCGTGGTACCGCTGTCTGACTTTTTTTCCGTTGCTCCTAAAGTAGCGTTATTATGGTATAAGGATGGCCTCTGAGCGGGGGAAACCGCGTCACCACGGTTTTGCTCTCGCCGACTCACGTCAGCTCAGTCTTGGAAAGGGAGGAGTGAGCGGAGGGGTGCTCGGTTGCAATCTGCAACCGCACCGCTAGATACCGCAAAATCCTACACACTGTGCCTTTAAGGCGACCAAAATGAACTGAGAAGACACTGTGAAAAGGTTAAAGTTCTAAGACGAAAACACGGTCTGGACAACGCCGTGGTAGCAACCTGTCAATCACAAGGTAGCCACGCCCTAAAGCATCTCCTGCTTTATGGTGTATTTGACTCTAAATGGGACCATAATTTACTAAATGAACATCATGCTGTATTGAAGAAGACTTGAAACTAGCGATTGAGACCATAAACTCATGTTTACAATGTTTACTGAGGTAATAAATCAAGTGAGAAGTAGGCTCATTTTCTCATAGACTTCTCTACAATCAGACTTATTTTTGCAACCATATTTTTGCTGGCTATTAGAACGAATGCAAGTTTAAGGCTTCCGCATTGGCTTTACTTTTCAGACCCAGAGATTGTCACCTGGTATTTCTTTGTAAATTTAACTTAATGGGCCACTGAACACCTCAACTATGTAACAAAAGAAGTGTAAAGTCTTTGTCTTGACAACAAGTAATATCTGTGTCTAGCACCTTCTGATGCAAAACACAAACGACAATCTAGATGTCTGTTGTATTAACGCCCAGTTCACACTACATGACTTTAGCCCTGATTTTCCGCTCCCTGACAGTTTTTGTAACTCCTCGACGAAAGCCCCAGCTCAGAAGCAAATCGGTGTTGGCTCGCCACTCGCACTTTGGCGCTCCAGCGTTCATGTGTGAACTGCTCAAAGATGAGAGCAGAGAGGCTCAGCGACGCTCGTGGATGCCTCACGGACACATTCCAGATATCTAGCAGGCTAAATATCTGGACCTGTTGGGGACTCCGGCCACGAGCTACAGCCAACGAGAACGTGAGACACGGGTTGAGGGGAAACCTGGGGGAGGAGGGGTAAAAATTTGTATGGAAACCGGTGGAAACAGGCTACTTTGTGAACACGTGCCAACAACATCGGCAATGTGTCTTGTGTATGGTATCACCTCATTTACCGTGTATTTCTCGGTTGTGACAAAACGTAGTTTGGAGACCTCATTGGGGATTCCCTCCTGGTGAAGGATCTCATGTAGTGTGAAAACCACGACGACTTCAGGACTCCCGATTACAAGACACAAGTTATGTGATGTGAATTGTACAGAAATCTGACGACTTAACATACACAAACACACACACACACAACTCTGAGGGCGTTTTCACACCTGTAGTTCGTTTGTTCTGCTCTGAATCAGGGACCAAATTTTTACAATGTTGCATATTGCCTCAGGTTTGGTTTGTGTTCACAGAGCAGCATTTACAAACGACCAAACGTTTGGTTTTCCAAAGAAACGGCTCTCTGCTCTAATTGGTCAGAATTTCGATGCTGGAAAACTCCCGGAAGTAAACAAAGAGGAGCAGACTTCCAGAACGCAACAACTACGCGGCTTGATCTTGGCCCTGGTCATCTTTTTTTTTTTTTTTACCTTGTAGCAATTTTTCACTCGAGGCAAACGATACAGTTTGAAATTGAGGCGCGGCTGCGACTGGAAAACAATGTATTGATGCACTGGAGTCGCCGAAGGCGCATGTCAAGACGTACGGAGAACGGAGGAGGAGGAGGAGAAGGTGTGCATTAACCCTCCTAAACTGTGACATGCTCATCGGCCGAAAATATTTCCGAAGATCCATCAGGAATGCCCGTGGTCTTCAACACAGCCTGACGTTACACCTGTTTAGTAATGACATGAATAGCGAGGGCAAGCGTAGGCTCTTTTGTAGTATTGTTGTCTGGTGATGACATGCACAGTGCAGCTTGCTACCGGAGTTGGTTTAATCCAAAAAGGCGCAATGCTTTCTCCAGTTGGGCCGGATCGAGGTCAGATCGTGTTCTCACCAAAAAGAACCGTACCGCAGTTTGTTTGGAAGCGAACCGAGACCACCCCTTCAAGGAGGTCCCGGTTCGCTGGTTTTGGTGCGCACCCGAGTGCGATTGCTGTGTTCACACCTGCCCAAACGAACCGCACCGAGAGGGTAAATGCTCCGGGGTTCGATTCAACCGAACTGAACAAGGCAGGTGTGAATACGCCCTGAAACAAAGCTTAGATGGTCAAAATGTCAGACGTACATTCCCATTCTTTACACCTGCTTCAGAAGCAGGTGGACAGTATGAATTATGTTTCCAGTTATTCTTCTTTCACATGACAGTCTCGACTCACAGCCTCACCTGCCATCTCTACCATTCAATCCACAGTAATTCAACGTGATAGCTCCTTCCCAGTGCCAAGGGCATGGACTCCTTTTGTTATTTTTAGGTCAGTGTTTCTTGGTGCCCACATCACCTGCTACAAGCTGAACATGATCCAACAACAAGAAACCCATAAGCTTTGATTAATTCATTAAATTGTCATAAGGTTGTTTTGCAAGACCACAACCAGGCCGCATGTTTCCACACGTTCACACCCACGCTGCACGCTTGCCTGAGTACACACACACACACACACACACATAGATGTAGACACAACAAACAACATTTGATCTGACCAGCTGCTGTTTACTTGATAGTGATCCTTTACAGTGGAAGTAGATCCAAAAAGGAACTGAGCGGATCACTTGTGCTTCCTCTAGCATCATGTGATACTGTTGGGTTTTGTGTGTGTGTGTATTTGTGTGTGCGTGCAGTGTGCCTGTGAGGTGTTGAATCACACTGAACAATATGGAGGGTAATTAATTTACTTTCTTATCTTGTGTCTTTTGTAGCCACACCTCTCTCTTATGTGTGTGTGTGTGCGAGTGTGTGTGCGTGTGTATGTGTGTGTGTGTGTTGCTCCCTCCCTCTCCTACTGGCCCAGTGCGCAGACCTCAATCTCATTAAGACACCTCTGAACTTTCTAGAATGTCACGGCCCTGTTACCTGAAGCCACCGCGGACACACACTTGGAGGGTTTACTCTACTTTCTGCAGCTGCCTGGCAATTAATTTCTGTTAGGAACATGTTTCACATCTGGACACTCATATTTATTTATTTCCACGTTCCTGGATTTATTTATTTTTCCTTAAACTGCTTCAGTAACTACTTCTGCTATAGATGTATTTTCCAAGAAATATTGACCTTGAATCTGCACTATGCAAGTTTTTTTTTTTTCTACAAAGTTACATCTGGTTATTTAGGTTGTTTTCACATAGAGTACTTTTTTAAACGAACCAAACTCAGTCCTCTTAAAGTGGACCAAAAAGTGGATCAACAGAAAAGGGACTCTTTTGCGTTCACATTGTCAGTTAATTTGAAACTGACTCGGTTCTGTTTCTGGTCCACTTCAGCTCTGATGCATTGGTACCAACCATGTCATACTAGGAGGCTAAATAACGCTCAAAAGTTATGCTAAATTTTGGCAAAGAAAAACTGGCCAAATGGATAGAGCCAGAGCCATGCAGCCTCTTTTCAACGCCAAATAGATAGAGCTAGAGCAACACAACCTCCTCTCCACGCCAAATAGATAGAGCCAGAGCAACACAACCTCCTCTCCATGCCAAATACATAGAGCCAGAGCAACACGACCTCCTCTCCATGCCAAATAGATAGAGCCAGAGCAACACGACCTCCTCTCCACGCCAAATAGATAGAGCCAGAGCAACACAACCTCCTCTCCACGCCAAAACAGACAGCTGTTGTTGCCCGTTGGACTTGATATTTGCCCACTCCCATGTTGATAAGAGTATTAAATACTTGACAAATCTCCCTTTAAGGTATATTTTGATACAGATAAAAAAAGAAATGTGCGATTATTCGAGATTAACTATGGACAATCATGCGATTAATCACATTTAAATATTTTAATATATTGACAGCCCTACTCAAACAATTTAAGGAAGAAGGGACTTTGCGTCCTACATTGAAGTTGTGACCGACTGTGTCGTGTCTTTGTTGGGAAGACACTTTGTTGTGCTGCTATTGCTGATAAAATACAGGAAGTTTCTTTTTAGGTTTGTTGTGTACTGCAGTCATTCTAAAGAAGTTCACAACTTGAGATAAAAGGAGGTTGCTCCTTGGCATACTACTGATAAATCTCAGTTCTCAGAAGAAGGAGTGCTTTCTTTTCAGTGCCGCTCTGCTCCTTTCATAGAAAATCTGAGTACAGGGAGGTGAAGGACAATGACTTCAACTGAATTATCTCCCAACTTTTTTTTGTTCCAATTTACATTCAACCTTAAACCGTCACAATGTTTCTCAAAATCTGACATTTTTCCTTCACTTCGCCTTTGAAGTTTGCCTTGAGTGTCTCGTCGAAGCAATTTGAGATTCAAAAGGAAGCTGCGCTGCTCCTCCTTTAAAGCAACACGAGTGCACGGCGGAGATGGAGCTTCTATTATGATGACAAATCTGTTGAGGGTTTAATAGCTTCGGAATCTAATTTGTTCTACACTGACTTAATTTAAATAATATTTAGAGATACGGTGAGGGTACAGTAAAGCCAACGTGAACACACACACTTTTGTCTATGTAAAAGTACACTGCCTTTCAGAGGAACTCAAACAAAACCTGAACACACCCCTGGCAACCTATCATCGCGCTGTAACCCTGCACTGACCATATCACCTGACTCCTTCACACACACACATGCAGGTTAGTTGATTCATGTCAACACACAACTTGTTGAAACACAAGCTGAGTGTGTAGAGACGTGCATGTGTGTGGAGACAATCGTGCCTACATCTTGTTCATTAATGATGTGAGGAAGGAGTGGAACAAGAGGACGACCACAGCGAGACACATGCTGTTACTCTGTGTGAACCAGCACACCTCCAACACGTCATCAAGGTAAACAAGGCCTTTCATCTGCTGTGCCATCCAGAAGGAAACCACTCGTGCTGTGCCAGCTCAGCTTGAATGGTAGTGGTTGCTCACAGCTCAGCTGGGCACTCGTATCCCCATCCCAATCGAAAAACAGCACACAGCATCCGCAGGGTTCAATAGATGGGAGACACCGCACAGACAACAACCACTGACTTGAATTTTCAATTTTTTTGTTTAGATGTTACAGCTGATGTACTTTTTTCTTTGCTCTTCCTGGGGGACCCCGAGGCGTTCCCTGGCCAGACGAGATATGTAATCTCTCCAGCATGTTCTGGGTCTACCCCGGGGCCTCTTGCCAGTTGGACGTGCCCAGAAAACCTCCAAAGGGAGGCGTCCAGGAGGCATCCTGATCAGATGCCCGAATCTCCTCAGCTGGACCCTTTCGACGCGACAGAGCAGCGGCTCTACTCCGAGCTTCCTCCGGATGTCTGAGCTCCTCACCCTATCTCTAAAGCGTCGGACACACCGACGCTTTAGAGAGAGGGTGCTGCTGCTGTCAGCCCTTTCTTTCTACATAGAGTTTGTCTTTTAATGGCCATTTAATTTCATTATAAATATAATTTATATATACTTTAGAGAGAGAAAGGATAAGAAACGTGTGGTAATTTGTAAATTATAGTAATAATCCACAATTAAAACTCCGTACTATATTCATTCATGGAGTTCTCAAAGTCACTGCATCTTCTAGAACACTGTCCGGCACATATTTCAGAATAAAAGCCTAGTGTTAACAAATGAAGGAATTCTGTCTACAGAAAATACGCTTGAGGGCTTTTATTTTGAAATGAAAGCAGGAAGTGTTGATTTAAACCCCATACTTTATCAATTCATGGAGCTCTCCAAGTCATTGCATGTTCCACAGCACTGACTGCTCATATTTCAGAATAAAAGCCTTGTATTAACAAATGAAGGAATTCTGTCCACAGAAAAAACGCTTGAGGGCTTTTATTTTAAAATGAAAGCAGGAAGTGTTGATTTAAAAATAAGTCTTTACTTTTTTTTCATCTCCGTAACATATTCTACAGATAGACATCGAAACTGTAGTAATGTTGCTGTTATGATGATAATATACAGTCAATAATCACTTTCACTGTCTGTTGCTGTTGTGAGGCGCGCGCGTCACGCGTCGAAAATAAGCGAGACCTCTATTCTCTAGAAGAGACGCACACACGCTTGTCAAGCGGGCAGTGTGGCTGCTCTAACCTATTAACACGGACGCCGAAATGAAAAACAGGTAACGCAGCCGCCACGCGCTCCTGATGTTCCTGCTGTGTCTGGGCTGTTAGGCTGAGCCCAGCCACCCTACGAATAAAACTAATTTCGGCCGCTTGTATCCAAGATCTCATTCTTTCGGTCACTACCCAAAGCTCCTGACCATAGGTGAGGATTGGAACGTAGATGCGCTGGTAAATCGAGACCATGGTGTGGAGAGGAGGTTGTGTTGCTCTGGCTCTATCTATTTGGCGTGGAGAGGAGGCCGCTGCTTGACATCCTCCTGGATCCACCTTCTCACATATGTTCACATTATATGTATTATTTTTTGTCATAAGGATTGTCTATGTTGTATTTTCATTATGTTGTTACTCTGTACACACAACATCTATTGCACGTCTGTCCATCCTGGAAGGCGGATCCCTCCTCTGTCGCTCTTTCTGAGGTTTCTTCCATTTTTTTCCCTGTTAAAAGGTTTTTTTTTGGGAGGTGTTGGGGGGGAGTCGTACTGTAAAGGACAGAGGGTGTCATATCCTGTACATATCATAATGCCCCCTGAGGCAAATTGGTGATTTGTGATTTTGGGTTATACAAATAAAATAAACTTGACTTAACATACAACACATGGCTGGGGCCCTTCTGTGTGGAGACATGCAGGTTAGGTTGACTGGTGATCTATCCAGGGTGTACCCTGCCTCTGGGATCGGCTCCAGCCACCTGCGCCCCTATAAGCAGGTTTAGCTAATGGATAGATGGATGGATATCCTCATCTGTCTTTAGCTAAAATAATAAAAGAAATGCTATCTGCTGTTTTTTTCCCCCTTTGACAACAGCCTGTCTACAGTGCAGAAACATAACTGAACAGATCTGTTTGGCCTCTGTTTACACTTGCACAGAAGCAGAATGCACTTGTTTGTGTGTGACATTGTTAAACAGGCCTTTCTGCAGGCCATTATAAGCTATTTTAAAGGCGAGGCCAGCGCGGGTGAGTCATAGCTGGACGAGCGACCCTGTAGGTGTTGACGGCTCGACAATGCGGATGACATCTCAACATGCTGTGGCTTTAGATGTTACGTATCCTCCATTACTATTTCAGCCCTAGCTGGCTCAGGGGAGATGTGATTACAGGGCTCTGCAATAAGCCTGCAATCTGTAGTGGAAAGTACAAGGGCTGAGGGTAAATAATTGATGGCGATTCACTGTTAGGAGGATCGAGTGACTGACTGTCGTCCTGCGCAGAGAAAGAAAAAGAAGCCGAATCGAGATTGAGGCCTTTTGACTATACTTTTTTTGTTAACTTTACTCACTTGTTTTGTTCTGCTTTATTTTTTTCCTAATGCCCTAACGTCGCCTGTCGTTTCCTCTCCCATCTGCTTTTGTTTTACCCCTCTTCTCCATGCCTCTCGCTTCTCTATTTTGTTTCCTGCGTCTCTTTCCCCCTGCTCAGCTCAGGTGATATAAAGTACGGCGACAGCTATTGAAACCTGAGGGATTAAGTAAAGCTATTTTAGTGCATCGGGCTAACACCACAGTATCTCACACACATAACACAAACACACCGCAGCAGACAACCAGGTGATATAAGGTAGAGAGACAGAGCTATTTAAACTCGGGGGGGAGGAGGAAGTTTGTCTATTTTCAAGTCACAGGTCTTCCAGGCAGGAATAACAAAGTGGCAGCGCACAACACACATGTGCACACACACACACACACACAGCATGCAGTCCCTGGCGCAGAAAAAAGATGGAGGTGAACGCAAGCTCATATACTCCACCCACACATGTGAAGAGGGAGCATAGTGTGACACAGCTACTGTCAAGCTATTCTCACTCTCAGGAAGCCAGAGCACCTGAAGTCAACACCTGATTTTTTTTTTCACAAGTCAAAGCTCATTTCATGTGTGTGTGTGTGTGTGTGTGTGTGTGTGTGGCTGCATTTGTATGATAGTATAAAAAGTACCCTTGCCATCGGAACTAAAAGTAAAGGGATGTATACTACTGTTTCCTTTTCTCTTGTTGTTGTGTATGTACTAATCTAATGCTAAAATATGTTTTAGCCACGCTAGCAGCATGGCTCTTGATGTTGGTCTGTTTGTCAGTCAGTTGGTCCACTAATTCAGCCCATCCTCATTCCCAACTGCTGCGTATCACACACAGCGTTCCTGCTGCTGATGGGCTGCTGCTGCCAGCTCTTTCTTTCTACAGAGTTTGCCTTTCATAATGGTAATTTCATTTCATTATAAATGTCATTTATATTTATTTTAGACAGAAAAAGGTTATGAAGCGTGTGCTCATTTGTAAATAATAGTAATAATCTACAATTAAAACACGGTACTTCTTTATTCATTCATGGAGCCGTGCAACTCACTGCATTTCCTACAATACTATCCTGCAAATATTTCAGAGTAAAAGCCTCGTGTTAACAAATGAAGGAATTATGTCCACAAAAAAAAACACTTAAGGGGTTTTATTCGGGTCCTCTTCACGGAGTCCGCCATGTTTCTACAGTAGCCCAGAATCGACAAACCAAACCACTGACTCTAGAGAGAGCCTTTCGCATTTTTACCCTTGTTACCTGAAGGCCATCGTACAGCATGTTCTCCAACACGCTTGGAAAGGGAGGGGTGAGTGGAGGGCTATTCAGTTGGTTACAATAGGTCTTTTTCACAGCAGACGTTTTGACATGTCACAGTTGGAAAAGCACAGGTTTTACTAATAACACTAACAACAGCTCTGCTCTATTCAAGTCTTCCAGTGAGAGTGACGGTGAACCAGCATGCACAATACAAGGAAACCTTAAATCAAAACAGCTAAATGGAATTCAGCCATCATTCATTTCATTTTGTACACCTGTGCTTTTCCTACTGTGACAAGTCAAAATGTCTTCCATGAAAAAGGCGTATCTGGTGGCACCCAAGCCCCCAGGAAGGGCGCCGGTCGTTGATCCCAATTTTGGCCAAACGGCGGTACTACAACTTCTGTGTCCATCGCGTGATACCATTGGGCCCAAAAAGACTTTTTCCCATAGACATACATTGGGAAAGAGACGTCTGTAACTCAGTGAATATTTATTTTTGAAAAAGCCCTTATTTAAATCATTAGATCCTAAAAGTTGTAAAATGCACTAATAGCTGAATCCAGAGTTATTTCCCTTCATCCGTTCACGTGAATGAGATGGAGGCGGAGTTAGCAAGCCGTGACGACAGCGTGACGGCTGGGACCCCGTGACCGAGCGGACGCGGACGCGACCGCGCCTGCTCCATGGGCCCAATGGATGCCGAAGGTCACCGGGAGTTCCGGGTACTTTTCCAGACGGAAGCCATTTTGGCATCACGCGCCACTGAGCAACTTTCATAGGAATGAACGGGGCCCCGCCTCCAACTCTGTATCCAGATCTCTTTATACATCCAATGGTGGCACCGCTAGATGCCACTAAATCCTACACACTGGTCCTTTAAAGGAAAATAAATAAATAAGTTTGCATGTTATTTTTCTGCAATTTGCCAACATAACTGAAGGTGACTGTCATAGCCCGGCTCCTAGGCCATGACAAATACGGGAAAGGACGCAGTGAATGATTGTAAATTAAAGATAGTTATTGTAAATGAAGTACAGAAATAGCTACAAATGTGGAGTGTGTCAGTCAGTAACATCAGTAATGTAGATGTGGATGTGTGAGCATAATGAAGTGTGATGTGTTGTGAGTGAAAACCAAAGAAAAGCCAAACAAAGGCAGTCCGGGAAGGTTCTGGCAGGGATGAGTCCAGGTGAAGGAGAGAGAGACCAGAGCAACGCTTGATTGGGGCTCTTATGCTCAGGGCGCGCCAGCATCAGGTCCTCTGCATCAGGCATCTTCTCCCGTGATACCTTCAAGGACACAGGGAAACAATAATTGGCGAATCCACACTGGCATCTCAGTAGTGAGGCAGGGGCCGTCACACCCCCTCCCCTTAAAGTCGGTGTGCCAAGGGAACACCGGCATACTATAGACCCATCCCATCAGAACAAATACCGCTACTCAAAGGACTAAAAAACAAACAAAAAAACCCACAAATACAGAAATAATATACGACCTTGGTACTGAATACTTTTCCCGTAGCTTTCTATTCCATCATCAGCAACCCCGGTATCTGAAAAGCAAATTAAGAAGGTGGCACAGAAAGAACAGGTGGATAAAACAGTATGACAATACAATATATTATTCTAGACAGTCACACTAGTGACTAATCAATGCAGAGGGGCGCGTGATAGCGCATCAGCAATAATGATGTCTGTTCCTTTAATATGTCTGATATCAAGGTTGTAAGCCTGAAGAAACAAGGACCACCTTGTCAGCGTCTGGTTTGGGCATCTAAGAGAATGCAAATACGTCAGAGGATTGTGGTCTGTGTAAACTGAAGTTGGCCCTCCTGCTCCTACATACATGTCAAAATGTTGTAATGCCCAAATGAGAGACAAAGCCTCCTTCTCAATAACAGAGTGATTTCGCTGGTGACTGTTAAACTTCTTTGAGAAGAAACTGCCTGGCCTCACCACCCCCTGGTTGTCTCCCTGAAGCAAGACGGCACCTGCTCCCACCTGGCTGGCATCTACTTGGAGCACGAACGCTCGATCAAAACAAGGAGCAGCTAAAACGGGAGAAGAGCATAACAGAGTTTTTATGGACATTGTGTATCTATGTGATGTAATGTGGCTTGTAGCTTGGTGGGCTACATGAGAAAGTTACATGTGCAGTCAGAAGTATTTGGACAGTGATACAATTCATTGACTTCAGATGAGGAATCATAATGTATCTGATATGAATAAAAACCATTGGAATTGTACGGCACATAAATGAACAAATTTCACTTCCATTCAAAACTCTTTCCATCAGGAGCAGCCCTCCTGATACCATTATTGATCGTACTGTAGAATCTCAACTCATCACTTCATCTGACCTATCTCTGCCTCTCCCCCTCCCTGTTTCCTGTTGCAGTATTTTCCCATAATGTATGGTATGGATCACTAGACAAAAGTGCCCTATGTGACTCTCCTTTCTCCTCTACCATTACTCTCTCCATCGCTCGCTCTCTTTACTGCTTCCTTTTTTCAGCCGAGCACCACTTTCTTACAGTATCCATAGCAACGTGCATTACCTGAAATTTAACTCATGAAATCAATTGTAGGACCACGCTTTTCACAGCACTTCCTAGCAAATGGCGACGTCGTCATCATCCTCAACAATGCATGTTCTGTACCGCTGGCTGAGCTTTACATAGTCATTGTTACCATCACTCTTTTCACTGCTCTGGATATGAAAGTTTCCTTTGAACACGTCCTTGTTTAAACCAGTATGAAATGCACAATTTACAAGTTTTTTTTCATGACAAAACTTTAACAATTTAAGTCAAATCTTAGTGAAAGGGCAAAATACGTTTGACAATTTAAATAAATTTAACTCTATCTTTGTTAACTTGAGTAGATTTTGTTACACTTTAACCAGTGTTAGCGGTTACGTCTATGCAGAGTTGCCAGGTTTTGAGGTAATATTACAGGTCCGCAATCATCATAGTAATTCGGTGATAATTAAAAAGTAACCAATTTGAAATTTCTTTGGAATTACTGCCAAATTACCCCAATATTTACCTCAAAATTTATCCAAAATTACTTTATAGTGTTACCGATTTTTGTATTTTCTGCAAAAAGTGGTCCGTTTTGATGAAGAGGGCAATAGCAAGATATGGGGGATGCCTGACCTGAGGATCTGGCAACACGCTGCACTTTGCATTGTATGCTATCTGCAGCCCTGAGAGTAGTAGAGCCTAAACGGTCGTCCCTCAGTATTTTGGTTTAAACACTACTTTGTGTTACTGACAGAGATAAGGAAAAAGTGAAAGGGCAGATGGAGAAGAGGGATGAAGAGCGGAAGAAAAGAGAAGGAAGTGGGTGAAGAGAGGATAGAGAGTAGAAGTACAGAGAAAGGTTAGAGGAGGAGAGTGATATGTACAGTATGCATATGCAAGTGTCACCACAAGGCGGCACAGTGACATTAATTTGTGTGTCCTCGATACATAGGTGGTAGACTTGGTACGCAGTGACTTCTTATGGGCTACTGTAGTAGGAGACTGGAAGTTTGAAAGTTGAACCTCGTGGAATTACGTTGTACCATTCCAAAGCTACTCCCTCTAAAACTTGATATAAGCTAACATTGCAAGAGATCAAGGTCAAGGTCAAATTTGTGTCTAGAGCGCTTTTATAACAATACCAAAGTGCTTTACAACAAACATAATTGAGCAAAAAAGATTATCACAAGACATACTTTAATACATGCATAAATACACATTGTACACATAAACTAGCTACTCAACAGTGAAGCCTAACAGTCTTTCTATAAAAACTCAATTTGTATTTGATTGTCCAATAAAAAGCAGATTCTCTGAAACAAGCAACTTGAAATTGAGAGTGAAAGGGATTTTCTGTTCCAATTATAAAGTCGAGAAGCTCTCTCATTCATCCATTTGCTTCCATTATAGGTTCACTTCTCACTTTATTAAGGGGGCAACAATCACATTATTAGACTTATAGGACTTGGCAGTAGACATCTCACAAAGCACAAACACACTCACAAACACTCGTCGTAGACACATTTGGAGTTGTTTGCCTCTAAATAATTGAACGCACAAAGAGCAGAAATAACCTTATTTCTTTTTCATCAACAACATCTAATAAAAAAAAAAGTTTATTTTTCCGACCTGTTTCTTCTCAGGAACAGAACAATCCATCTGATCTCTGGGCATTTTGACGTTTTATTGTTAATTGAAATATCTTTCCATTGGTCCCAGAGTAAGTAAGCATTTTCTGTCCGTGTTAGACAATTCCAATCGCCATTATTAAGAGGACTGATTGCCTTTCTTTCATACACTAACTAGTTCTGCTAAATGCGTCATTCTCCCATCACCTCTCGAGGTTCAAGGTTACTCTCTGTCTGCTCTTTCCAAGAATCAGGCTTTTCTTCTTTTTTTTTCTTCCAGTTGCTGTGGTTACTACCAAGAGCAGGCAATGCATTGTTTCCTGTTGATGGTCGGGTCCAACCCGTTCTCCCTCCCAACTCGTCAAATACTGCCAATTGGGTGGCGCCCCTCGGCATTGGATACCGACGCACGGAGGCACCCTTTAGTGACAAACCGGGCTTTCATCTAACTACAATGCAAACTTACCCGCGGCGTTACTCAACAGTCAGAGAAGGTGACGCATTATTAATAGCGTAAGAATCGGCTTTGTGGTGGATGGGTCAAACAAACACAGGACTTTCAACCAGGAGACCGGTGTTTCGCCCGACCCCGCTTGGCCGGGATCCCACATCAGCCTCACTTTCATTGCACCACGGGGTTTTGCTTGCACCCTCTGACTCGCACGTGTGTTTGACTCCTTGGTCCGTGTTTCAAGACGGGTCTGGTGGGTTGCCGACAACGCCAAAGACCCCTGGCGCCTTTTACTTGGGCCGCGGCACGACGCAGTCGGGGCGCACTGAGGACAGTCCGCCCCGTCACGGTGCGGCGAGGTCCGGGCGGGGAGCGCTGTAAAGCTGCAGCCGCGAGCCACCTTCACCCCGAGCCTTTCCAAGACGACCTAGAGCCGGTCGCGGCGCACCGCCTCGTAGGCAGGACTCCCCAGCCTGCCGTGTGTCGCTCACACCCTCCAGCTGGCTGTTAACGAGGGTCTTCTGGCACAGACAAGTACTCGTATTGGTACTCGGTATCGGCGAGTACACAAATGTAAGTACTTGTACTCATACTCGGTCTGAAAAAAGTGGTATCGGTGCGTTAACTTTGACAGCCCTAGTGAAAACAGAAGTTTATTTTGAAAGGACGCTATGCATGTAACGAGCGTATATTGACACATTGTCCCTGGTCCATCAAAAAGTAACGAGGGTAACCCTGAGCGTCGGTCTCTGATGCCAAGGGGCACTGACCCAGTGGCGATAATTGACGAGTGTGTTGTCGGGTCATTGCTAATAGGTGGTCCAGTGCAAAAGGGGTGATGGTGTGTGGGAGCATATCTGAGTCTGCAGTGTCACTCTCTTTCTCCTCTCTTTTGTCTGTCTCTCTTGCTCCTCTCACCTCCCGTTTCTCGTCTTTCTCACCCACCCCTCGGCGTGTTTCTAGCGATGTGGTGCAATTTATTTAACTCTCTTTATCTCTCTACTCAGATTTACTCCTCATCTTCATCTGTTGTTTTCGTTGCTTAATTGTGAGTAGTAGTAGCAGTGTTTGGCTTTTCTTTGCCACATGGGGCTCTAGGGATGGCAATATTTGTCTGTTGATCCCCCCATTTTGGTCCAGACTGTCAGATTTGCTCTCTTCAAATTGGCACACAAGAAATGTAATATGTGTGTAATATAAGCAGCATTTCCATGTTGGTCAAGGGCTACATTTTTCAGTAGCCTAGCAACAATTGCAACAGTCAACCTCAAAAGAAATGGCTTGTTGCTCGCTCCCCTCGTAATGCGTTGTGGACACTGCAGGACGTACTGTATTTAAAACTAAAAAGAGAATGGACACAAATGCAGACACAATAATGAGACATAACCAAAGTATTGTAGCAAAATGCTTCATGTTTTAAGCATGGACATTTACTGAATAATCTGCTAAAACAGTGTACGGTTTGTGTTCATCTCCCTGTGTCAAACCTTTTTCTCTTTCTCCCTTCCCTGTCTTCCTTCCTTCTCCTCTAATCTCCAGGAGCTAGATGCTATTTTTGTCATTTGTTTCCATTAGGATCAGGAGCAGGCAAAGCACTGTTTTCTTCTGATGGCCACTTTGCTGATAGGTGGCCCAGTGCAACAACACAATGATTAGGGGTTGGCACAGAGAATACTAATGAAAGCAATGGCTGACCCTGCTGAATATCAATGGCGAGGCCCACGCTTTTAGTACACTCTGTATGTGTTTTGTCTGTACATGTACGCACAGGCTGCGAGTTGTGATTTCATGAGACATGAGCTGAACTGTACACAGCTTGATATCTGCAGGGGAAACCTGATTTCTTGACTTTCTTTACCAGCCCGTTCGCACGAAAAGGTGTGTAAATACATCGATAATGCGCAATGCATTTAGCGTGCAATAACTACGCCTTTCTTGATTTCCGCGTGTCTTTTGTACGCCATGTATCCTGTACTGACTGTAATGGAAACGCATCCGTGTATAAATGTTACGGTAAGAGTTAATGACGTAGTATAAAAAGTGAGAAAGACCACCTACAACAAACACCGGACTTTTAACCAGGAGACCCGTGTTTGAGACCGTGTTTTTTTTTTGTGAGTGACGATAGTGACGTTGGCGATAGTGATGTTGACGATAGTGACATGTTTTCCGTAGTTACTTCCATACATGTTTTACTTAGTTTACTTACTTATTTTAATCCTAACCATGATGTTTTCCCTTACCTTAACTAAGTGGTTTTCTTGTTTCTTGTCACATGGTTTTTGTTGACGTTTGTGACATGTTTTCTGTAGTTATTTACGTACGTTTTACTTAGTTTACTTACTTATTTTCCCTTACCCTAACTAAGTGGTTTTATGGGCTAAAGTCCTGTGTTTTTTTAACCACCCGCATCTACCCCGACCTCCTGCCTATGTGGTTCGCCACTTATTATACTTCCTGGTTCACAATTTGGTGAATTATTATCATCATTAGTCATCACGAATCATTAAAATTGATTTTGTGCAGTCCATCACAAAGAAAATGTGAAATTTGTGTCTTGTGTACACAAATCAATTTTCTTTTATTTTCTATTCTTAATGACTGTCATCGGTGCACCGGATTGGATTCTGCACAAAATTTGACAAAATCATGCAGGTTTCACCGGAAACTCCTTCAGCTCAGAATCCAGCGGGGTCTCCGGCAGCGGACTGCCCACCGTGGACAGACCCAGATCAGGCTTCACTGCCGCCTTCGACCTGCAGTCGGAGCAGTGGGAGCCAACACCGACACCACGTTGCTGAAGGCCCAGGCCGCATTGCCGGCCCGATGGAGGGAAGAGAGGCACGAGAGAACAAGAACCACCCTGCTGCAGTAAAATGAGAGGTTTCCTAAAGGGACTCTGGTGCTCGGACACACTACCGCTTTTGTCCACAGGGCTTTAATAAATCTTATTCCAAGTTTTTTATTCATTTTTTTCTACTAGAGCCCTTCAAGGCAACAGTTAATTAAATGTAATGTCTGCTTTGGCTACTGTCATATATAGTTTAACTACAGTTGTTTTTTCATAACCCCAACCTACTATGTACTTATTTCTTAGTGAATTTCTCTATAACTGTCTATTGTTCCTTTGTGTGTGTTTTTATCTCTATTAGTTGTGACCTTATTTGCCCAACGAGATCATTAAAGTTAGATTTTTTGTTACATTTTTATGGGTTTTAGCTGGATTCCCTAAGTACCCTGATGGACCAGGTGTGGGTCTATGTTTAGTGAAAGCCACACTGGGTCTGGGATTCTTCACCGTGACTTATACCAGTGTGTTTTTGGCTGAAAAATGTCAACTGATGGGAGGTATTATATGGCTACTTCAGCAGCGTGGCAGGTCAGATTCCTACTGGAGGTTCCGGTGACTCATCCTCCCTAGCTTACTGTGTGTGTTTGCTGCCGTTCTCCCTGGGAATAGCCCCACAGCAGCGTGACGCACAGCGTGCTGTCACACACTCACATGCGGCGCCTGCCTGCAGGGATTTGTGTGCATTGGGGTAGATCTATTTATCTCTCTGCGTGTCTCTTTTTCGTCCTCTACTTCTGAGGCGACCAGCAGCTAGTTCACCCTGACAAACACCCTCGTCTTTTAGAAAACAGTAACCAACACACGTGTGCTGTCTGTAAAGCTTTTATCTGAAGTAGGGTGCACACATAAGGTTAAAAAAAAAAAAAACACTAGCTTCCTGTGTACAACAGTAGGCATAACATGTAGAGCTTGTCAGCACATTGCTTAGGTGAGCTGTGAAGACTGTGGCTGTTATTGTAGGTGAAATACATTATATATATGTACATAAACAGTGTATATGTATATATATATATATATATATATATATATATATATATATATTAAGGCTGTCAATCAATTAAAATAGTTAATTGCGATTAATCGCAAATTAATTGAGCATTTTTAATCTGTTAAAAATGTAACTTAAAGAGAGATTTGTCAAGTATTTAATACTCTTATCAACATGGACGTGAACAAATATGGTGCTTTTTGAAAATATATGTATATATTTATTATTGTAAATCAATTAACAACACAAAACAATGACAAATATTGTCCAGAAACCCTCACAGGTTAATTATATGTCATTGTTTTGTGTTGTTAATTAACTTCCAATAATAAATATAAACATACATTTGCATAAAAGAAGCATATTTGCCCACTCCCTTGTTAATAAGACTATTAAATACTTAAAAAATATCCCTTTCATCAACAGTTGTCAGTGTGTCAGTGTGCTGACTTGACTATGACTTGCTCCCAAACTGCATGTGATTATCATAAAGTGGGCATGTCTGTAAAGGGGAGACTCGTGGGTACCCATAGAACCCATTTTCATTCACATATCTGGAGGTCAGAGGTCAAAGAGACCCCTTTGAAAATGGCCATGACAGTTTTTCCTCGCCAAAAATTAGTTTGGAGCATTATTTAGCCTCTTTCCCAAACAACCTAGTATGACATGGTTGGCATCAATGGATTCCTTATATTTTCTAGTTTCATATGATACCAGTATCTTCACTCTAGCTTCAAAACTAAGCTCGCTATAACATCCGAAAGATCTATTGAGTTAATGCGTTAACTTTGTGTCTTTGTGTTTAATTTTTGGCGTTAAAACGAATGTGCGCTGAGTCTCTCCTCTACACTTCAGACACACCTCCATCTGTTCAGGGTTGCTTCAATTCTGTTAAACAAATGAGTGAAATGACGGAGCCCAGTGATAAGGCCCTCAGCGCAGCAGTGACCTACAGTCTGTGGCAGTCATTCAGCTACTGAACTGAGGCTCGTCTTAAATTAAACCAAGAAAAACAGCTTTAATAATTTGTTTCCATGAATTTGCATAATGCTGCCCTTATTTGAGGCATCTTATTTAACATTTAAATTTATGTAAATTAGCTCGGAGCCAAATATGCGAGGAACACCGAGGGCTCACAGTGGATTTACCATCACTGGCACATACTGGCACAACATGCCAAAATTAACGAGAGAAATTAATTTGTTCCTCTGGGCTGTTGCTGTAAATACAAACACATCCTCTGTGAAAGCACATAGAGAAGTGAGCATTAAATAAAGGTATCACAGTGCTTAAAAATGCAGCATTTGGCATCCGTGATTATCACTAACATTTCTCTTGGTGCATGTGTAATTTAGAGAGAAATGTGCGCTGTAAAAAATGCCACCTCTGACATGCTTAAATGTAAATGTTCACAGTTCTAAAAATGAGGGAATGCTTTCTGACATTCAGTTCAAACCTTTTTCTCAAGGCTTTAAAACCTCCTTTTTATGGTTTCTCCTCCCTGAATCCAAACCTTCTTTTCATGCTCGCAGTGTTGAAATCAAAGCGGGATCACAGCTATCTCCTGAATTCACCTGCTCTGTGTATAGCTGGCGGTCCTAAAAATTCTGTATATGTGACTAAAGTCCTGCCTCGACGGGATTAGTTTTACCAAGATATGAGGTAATGTCATTTTATTTTATTTTTGGTCCTCTGTAAATAAAATTACTTTTGATTTTTGGTGTATTTCAGGCAAACTGGAGGTTCTCTGTTCAGTATTGCCACTATTGATTGCCATTACATGATTACCATAGCATTACGCCTCATCCACACTGGGAACGTCAGGAGCGCGTGGCGACTGCGTGATTCACTCGTCGGGTGTTCACACCAGCTGCGTTTCAGCTGCATTTCAGCTGCTGCAGCTGCTGCTGTCAGCCCTTTCTTTCTACATAGAGTTTGACTTTCATAATGGCCATTTAATTTATCATAAATATCATTTATATTTATTTTAGACAGAGAAAGGTAAAGAAATGTAAGGTAATTTGTAAATATTAGTAATAATCCACAATTAAAACCCCATACTATATTCATTCATGGAGCTCTCCAAGTCACTGTATGTTCTACAACACTATCCTGCAAATATTGTCCACAGAAAAAAACGCTTGAGGGCATTTATTTTGAAATGAAAGCAGGATCTGTTAATTTAAACCCCGTACTTTATTAATTCATGGAGCTCTCCAAGTCGCTGCATTTTCCACATCACTCTCCGGCACATATTTCAGAATAAAAGCGTTGTGTTAACAAATGAAGGAATTCTGTCCATAAAAAAACGCTTGAGGGCTTTTATTTTGAAATGAAAGCAGAAAGTGTTGATTTAAAAATAAGTGTTCCCTTTTTCATCTCTGTAACATATTCTACAGATAGACATCAAAACTGTAGTAATGTTGCTGGTATGATGTCAATATACAGTCAATAGATCACCTTCACTATCTGTTGTTGCTTTGAACCACACACGGCACGCGTCAAAAATAGGCGAGACCTCGGATCTCTAGAAGAGACGCAGCTGAGACGCAATGTGGCTGTTCTAACCTGTTAACACGGATGCCGGTAACGCAGCCGCCACGCGCTGCTTACGTTCCCAGTGTGGATGAGGCTTTATAGACAATATAAGTAAATCAAAACGGACAATCAAGAGGTTGTGCATGAAAAATCTGATGAAATTAGTCATAATTTTGCTTCATTAGACAACTACACATAACCATCAGTGTCAATTATAAAACTCAAAGACAAATCTCAGCAAGGACAGAGCCGGCTGACAGCTATCTCTACATCGTGTGAGCGCTCGTTGCCAGCACAGTGTGTTTTTGCTGTTTCATGGTGGGAAGGCAGCAGCAGGACCAGAGATGCCTGCAGGCTCAGCAAAGTGGTAAAAAAAGACTTGTTCTGTCATGGGGCTGAGGCCGGACTCCCTGGAGGCAAAACTGGGAGGGGAGGGCGAGTCCAGGCCGAGCGCCGTCCTAAGCCCTTTTCACAGGGGGGCTGGTGTCATATGGGGACCTCATGTAGTTCATGAATTACCACTCAACCTCTGTGTTCTGCGGAACACAAACAACACATCAAAACTTGCATGAATTGTTCTCTTTTTTTAAGTGAAATGAAAAAAAGCCCAGTCGCACAGCAGTCCCTGAAGTAGTCATGAAATGTAACGTATTGATTTGTGTACTTGGACAGTTAAAAAAAAAAAAAAAATGTCGTTATCAATTTGTATTTAATTGTGAACCAGGAAGTATAAATAGTGTAGGGAGGAGGTCAGAGTGAATGTGTGGGTCAAAAAACGTTTGTGTCCCGTGTGAAACCAGAGGTCAAAGTTGATTTATTTGTCACGTAACTTCCGCACTTAAATTATGGCACTTCTGGTGTTATTGAAACCCAAACCAATATATTTTACTTAACTAAATGCTTCTGTTGCTGAAACCTAACCAAGTCGATCTATTCCTAAACCTAACTAAGTCGTTTTGTTGCCTAAACCTAACCAAGTCGATCTAAGTAGTTTTATTTTGAAAAGACTGGGGCGGAAATTGACATGTGCGTCATGTGCAACTGGACAAAAAGGAAAAAATACGTTGTTGAAAGTCGTGCTGAGCATCACGAAAAAAAAGGGGAAATTTGTGTCTGCGTACACGGTTCAAATAGATTAAATTTCGTGGACTATTTCACGAACTGCTGTGAGACTGATACATTGTTTTACTGCCTATATTTATGATTTCAGAAGGAATACTGCAACGTGTCTTTGACAACTTTAGCCTCTGCCTCAGCACCTAAACCTGTGACACAGGACGGTTCATATGATATTTTACGAAAAGTTATTCCTCATTTTTTGTGCGTTTTCTTACGAATGTCCAGCATCAATTTCCGCTCCAGTATTTTCTAAATTAACTTCCCGTATTCACAGGAAACAACTTTGTTAGGTTTAGGCAAGAAAACTATTTAGGTAGGGTTAGGAAAGATCGTAGTTAAGTTACGCCACACCGGAAGTGGTGCAAGTACGTAAGTTATGTGACAAAAACTACTCAGGTTTAGGAAAAGATTGTGGTTTGGTTTAAAATAACACCGTAAGTGGCGTAACGTAAGTAGGGAAGTTACGTGACAAAAACTACTTAGTTAAGTTTAGCCAAAAAAAACTAATTAGTTAGGTTTAGGAAAGATCGTAGTTAAGTTACACCACATCGAAAGTAGTTACTTAACACCGGAAGTGGCATAAGTACGGAAGTTATGTGACCAAAACTACTCAGTTAGGTTTAGTAAAAAAGATTGTGGTTTGGGTTAAAATAACATGGGAAGTGGCGTAACTTAAGTACGGAAGTTACATAACAAATAAATTAGTGCTCCTCCACAGTGTTCAACTTTGCCATAAATGCCTCCTACTAAGGCAATGGTACTTTTTGTGAGTGTTTGTATCCCTGCTTGACCCAACATCCCCTACAAGGTCACATTTTAAATACAAACATTGTTATTCTGTAATTAACAATACAGGATGGGATACAGAGGAGAGAGACCATCAAAAGATGTTGAATACTTTAAGCTTCTACCTGTCGGGCTGCTTGAGCGTACCTTTAGCTCATCAACATGCAGTTGCCAATTTACACTTCCAAAGTACATTATATTGGCTGTTTAGTTTACCAGCTGCCTTCCCATTGCCTGTGTTGTTGACTGACTGTCACTCTACCTGTTTTGTTGGACTTTTTTACCACTTTGTTATGTTCTGCCTAATTAAATTTCAGTGTACAAGTAAGAAAACTTTTAAGTTACACAGCCCTGGTGTTACCACCACAGCTGGCTAGTAAACACTGCTGTTCCAGTACTGTCAAAACTGCTATCTTAAGAAGACTGCTAGACAACATCCCCTAATGGAATGTGGATATCTTAATTATATGTTATTCTTTAATTATTTGATATTTGCATGTTGAATCATATCAAGATGTGATTTTCGGGGGGGTTTTATCCATCGCCATCTTTGGTTTTACTTGGTTTGCATTGACTTTGATGAAGAGTCCACCTTGTTGCAGTAAATCATGTATTTTATTTCCTGATTTTACGCTGATCTGACAGTTTTTGTCCACTTCATAGTTTGCTGAGTAGATTGTCTATGGTCATTATATTTTGTATATTAAACATTCTTCTTGTTACAATTTTTATGGATGCCGTAGTGGCTCATTTTTAACTTTGGTAGATCACCATGGCTACAAAGCAATTTCATTTTATATTAAATTAGATTGAAACCTGTAAACAGCCCGAGTCATCATTCCTAGTGTATCCAGAGAGGGGAAAAAATACTTTACCATAAAGTGTAATGAAGAGCAAATGGGTTTGCTGTTCCAGACTTTCCATTTCCACTCTGGTAATAAAACAGTCCTTCTAACAAATGGAATGATATTTTTTTGCCACTCTAAAAACATGACGATGATTAAAGCTGCATTTTAATTGCGCAAAGTTTCTTTCATCCCTGACAGGATTCCTGACAGCGTCGATGCTTTTACACTCTCGTTCCATCACTGCGGCTCAGAGTAACAAAAAATCCACTGTGTGATGATAAATGGAACTAAAAAAAAACAATACCCGCTGTTGTCTTTTAATAGAAAAATAATCTGCACACTGTTAATGAGCTCCCGTGATTGTGAATGCAACATTTTTTTCAGGTATCAGACATTAACTAGTTTTCCTCTCCTCCCTCCTCTCTGCTCTCGGCAGCAGAAACAGTCTCACTTTACTGTTGTTTTTTTATGTGCAATACATATTCATAGTAGTTTGTTCATCATCAGACAAAATGAAAACATATGCACTGTATCCTAAAGACATGTTTAATAATTCCCACACTTATTTATAGCCTTAACCTTACTTTTAATATGTGGAAATTATTTCTAGCTTCTTATTCTACTCTAGTTAAGTGATTATATTGTGTATATTTTACATTGTTGAATATGAATCATTGCTGTCGCAATAACCTAATTTCCCCACGGGTTTCAGTGTTTCATTTCATATCATGAGGACTGAAGACATTCTTTTTTTTAATTATCGTTGTTAAAATGTACTAGGATTATCTTGAATGCTATGGAGGAATGCTATACCTGCCAAAATAAAAAAATTAATGAATAATAAATAAATGACTTGATAAATAAAATAAAAATGTAATTTAATGTAGCAAAAATACAAATAATACATAAATAAATATAGCCATTAATTAATTGATGAAATGTGACAATTCATATTTCTGTTTTAATTTGCTTCTTTGTTTATGTTTCTTTGTATTAATTCCCGTATTTATTTAATATTCTGTTAATTTCCCCTTTTATTTATTAATGTATTTATTTTTCTTATTACTTTTTAAATTAATTTATTCATTTTTGTATTTGTTTTTTTAATTAATTAATTTATTTTTGATTTAATTTATTCATTTATTTATTTATTCTGTCACTTATTTTTTTTTTATTTTATATTTATTTATGCACAATTTTCCCTTTGCATTTCACCCCTTATTTATTTCCCCAAATGAGGCTGAAATATGTAAATAAATGTATAAAGAACAGAATACAGAAATAAATAAGTTTGGGGAAAAAAATAGGGGTGAAATGCAAATGGGGAAATCATGCAGAAATAAATAAATAAATACACACATTTAAAAATAGATACAAAATACATTAAAAGTGCAAAAAATAAATGAATAAATTAAAAATAAATGCAAAAATAAATACATAAATTAAAAAAACAGTAAAAATAAATATATCAATAAATAAAAGGGAAAATTAAACGGGAGAGTAAAAATATAAGGGAATTAATGCAAAGATAAATAAATTAAAAAGCAAAAAAACAAAAATATCAATTCATGTCACATTTTATAAATTAATTTATGGTTACATTTATTTTTAATATGTTTGCTACATTTAATGATATATTGATTTATTTGTCGAGTCATTTATTAATTTATTTTGCTTATATAATGCTTGCTGTTTGCCTTATTCTCACTTGCTGCAATGACCAACTCTTCCCACAGGGATCATTACACTTCCATCCCATTGATCTCTCCCTTTCTCTCTCTCTCTCTCTCTCTCTCCTGCTGTCTTTGGCTCTTTTCACCATCACAGAGGAAATTGACCTTCACCTCCCTTATCATTATCCCACAAAGTCTAATTGTGATCACACTCTCATGTGCGCTCACACTTTATACATTATTATCAGCCCTTATCATCGCCGTTAATTACAATCCATACATCAACAGGTTCCAGACTGATGCCATATGCCGCTCTCCTCTCTGATGAACACAAAGAAAAACTCATTACTGGATGTCTGGTAGGGACAGACTGACTGGAGAAGTTTCATCATCATAGGTGCCAATTTCAGTGTGTGATGGAAGTCAGATTATGTGCATGTATTTGTGGGTGCATGCTTTCAGAGCTTGGGCAACTGTTAATGCACCACATTTTTTTTTTCTCCAGATAAATAAATGAGGGTTGTCATGAAATAAGGTGTTTTTTTTTGTAATCCCTTAAGATATCCTGTGTGGGTGTGTATCTGCAGTGTGTTTGCGCCGGTTATTGTTGGTTGCGCGCATGTGTAGATATTAATAAATTTGACTTTATTATGCTCCTGACAGGCTGTGATTACATGTTTTTGTCCCCTTTGTCGTCGGTGACGGTGGATGTTCTCGTTTCCACCGCCGAGGATGACGGGAAAATAAAAAGGTCTGTAAACACTTCCCCTTGTTATCTCTCCTCGCCTCCCACCCGCCTCCCCTCAGCCACGCTCCGACGTCCCACTAACTCCCCTCCTCCTCTCTGTGGTGAGCCATGTGGCGGCCGTGTCATTTATGGCCTTAATGATATAGAGATGTATTTAACTTCTCTCTCTTGGTGTCTTTGTTCCTCTGACTTTAGCAGCAGTCAGCATTTGTTGCAGTTGTTTAATCGCACAAATTGAACCAAGGCCTTTATAAGAAATTAACTAAACTGTGCTTATATTTGTTAATTTGTGGATTCACTCATTAAATAGCAGTAATGACTGATAGAAATATTACAGTAAATGCCCATCACAGCCTTTTAAAAAAAGAAAACATGACAAGTTTCACTCACTGACTTCATGCCTTCATCCGAAGTGGCTGACGAGTGTGTGAGTGATGGGAACAATGAGTATTATGCAGAGACGTCGCTTGTCAAACATTTCCCCGAAGCTTCGGATACGATAACAACTCCTAACAACAAGAGCGGGCTTACATAGCGACAGTTCAATCTCCATGACAACTGAGCAAACTCTACCTGCCGACGAAGACCTTGTGATACAGTCGAAAGCTCCGGAAAAAGCAAGTAAGAGGAACTTAAATTGGGATAGTCTTGTTGATTATTAATTAAAAGTCAATTGGAGGTCGCTGCCAGCGATGAGTGACGATCACAGTGATCGGGATTTTTCTCCCATTTGGATTTAATCACATTTTAAACTTTTTTTAAATTAAATAAGTTTATAGAAGTTGTGTTTTTTTGTATAATAAAGGTTATTTGTATTATCCTAAACAAAAAACTAAAAAAGACACTGGCGAGCAGGTGATGGAGTAGGCTGCATATCTGACATGCTCTGCTGAAACTCGGATTAAAAGTCTTATTTAGGCAATTTACACCCACGAAAGGCTACGGAATATTGTTCTAAGTCCATCAAGTGCGAAAGTACAAATTTACTGGAGGAACCGCCACTGCTGGGCCTAACGCCTCGAGCTCGAGTGCTTCATCAACCTGAAACAGCACTGACTCTCTCCAGCCAGAGGACCAAACGGAGACGGCAGACCTGAAGGTCCAAATCCTCACGTCGCTGAAAAAAGACATTGCTGCACTGCTTAGGTCGGAGCTAAAGACCGCCCTGACCGAGGTATTTGAAACTGTCAAATCCGAACTGCACGCAGTGAAAGCAGAAGCGGCAAATAATACTGCAGCAATTCGCTCTGAGGTGGAGACGATTAAAAAAAACTATATCGGAAATGGAGCACGGGCTTTCATCATGCTCAGACTTCGCTGTTAACTGAGGAAGGAAAACTCGAGATGGAGGTTGACCAGCCTACGGGAGAAGTGCCTCGACATGGAGGAAAGGATGAGGCGCTCCAACATCCGAATACTAAACGTCCCAGAGACCCCGGGCTCGAGCACCCCGGCGGCAGTCTCCAAACTACTGAAAGAAGTTTTGAAAATGGACAAAGACGTTCTGATCGACAGATCACACGGGGGTCTGCAGGCAAGGAAACCGGATGGCAAACCTCGTGTCATTGTGGCGAAAGTACATTATTACCAGGATTGCGTTGAAGTTCTTTGCCGTGCCAGGGACTCCCGTCTGCTCCAGTTTACAACAAAAACAGTGATCGGCTTAGTGTGTGGTACACATTCATTTAAAGTGTTGTACAACACGGTGTAACTTTATTTCCTGCCTTTATTTTGCGCTACACTCTCTGGTGTCAAGTCACAAAGTCACACCACTCCAGTCCATTAATCGCCAGCTGGCCCTGAACCCGCCTGTAACATCTGTGTGAGTGCCTCAGATTGGCATGGCCCATCCTGGACCTTGATGTGCGCCACCTGGGAAACATCGTTTTTAATGGTGCTCTTCACTTTAACAAGGTCAAATGTTCAAAAATATGTAACTCAGCAACACTTTTGAACATAAATACTGGTCTCAAAAACACCTGTCTCCTGGTTTTAAGTCCTGTGTTTGTTTGACCCGCACACCATAAGTAGCTCTGAGCATAGCATATTCACATAGATGTGTTTGAATTGCAGTCAGTACAGACTACATGGCGTACACATTACACGGCAAAAGCAACAAAGGCGTTTTTATTATTATTACTGTCATTCATACTCTATTTGGTGAGACCGGGCTGTGTAAACCTATAGTACAAACTCAATGTTAATGGTTCCCAAACAGTGCTGCACCAAGAGAAAGGCTGGGAAGTCAAGAGCAACATGTTACAGGGTGATGGCACTGGAACTTTCTGGTGGACATCAGTGACTCATGTGTGACAGATCCAGATCTAGAAGATGATGGATGAGCGATCTAACACAAGAGCCATGAGAGGTTGGGGGATGCACCTGTCTTTGTGAGAGAGTCCGCGACTACTTGCTGTAGATACCTTGAATTGATTGGTCCCAGCACCATCAGATCACTTACAGACAAGATACACTTGAAAAAAAAAAAAAAAAAATACAGATTTGGTTTGTGTACATAGAAATTAATTTCCCTTTTTTTCTTGACGCTCAGCAAAACTTTTAAGTGCATCCTCCTACGAATGAATGTCATGCACGTGTCAATTTCTCCAGTCTTTACAAAATAAAACTACTCAGTTAGGGTTTAGAAAATAGATCAACTTTGTTAGGCTTAGGCAACAAACTACTTAGTTAGCTTTAAGAAAGGATTGCGGTTTGGGTTAAAATAACACCGGAAGTGCCGTTACTTAAATACGAAAGTTACGTGACAATTAAATCAACTTTGACTTGTGATTTCACACGGGACTCAAACACCGGTCTCCTGGGCAAAAGTCCTGTGTCCTGTCTTTTGTCTACCGTGTCACAATTATGTGGATTACGTACCAATTGATTTTGTGCTGACCATCACGAAAAAAAAGAGTGAAATTTGTGTCTATGTACACGAAGCAATACATTAAATGTTGTGACTAATTCACAAACTGCTGTGCGACTGGATAAGATGGCATCAATAACACACTATTTTATAGGTGAGTATTCGGTTCTGACAACATGTGGATGAAATGCTATCAACAGTATGTGACTTAATCATTTCATCACAATAGGTATTCTAAGACAAAGACACCTGTGGTCTCGGCCTGTGCCATCTTTGTATGCCACAGGTGCAAGCAAGACGTGGTGGAACGATGGTGGAACAACTGATATACAGTACGGGCATCCCGCTGGCTTAAAGGGACTGTTTGTAACTTCTTACACGTAGAAATCATAATGGGTCGGTGTCCCATGCGCGCTCAGACTCAGACTCAGACTCCAACACAAACTACACGGAAGCACCAAAACCACAAAGTTCTATCTAGTGAAGCCCGTCTGTTAAACAGTGTTGGCCGCGGTCGGAGGACGCGGGGGAGACCGTAGCTTTGGTCTCCAGGGCCGTAGTCTCTGCTGTAGGCCTACTCTGCTCCTCTGCTTGCCTTCACTCACACACCGCGCTCGTTCTCACTCGCTCTCTCGCTCCACCCCTGACATGCATGCGCGCACACTCCACACTGAGAAAACATTTTTTTAGCTCTGAGGTTATCTAGTGAATGTACAGTGGATGTTTGTGCAGAAATAAATGCTGCAGCTCCTCCAGACCAACAGAGGTTTCCTGTGTCGTTTCCTGCTGCTGAGTGAAAAGACGGGGCTCCGGAGCGAGTAACGTTATCGTCTCCGAACCAAAACTCTGGTGTCTCCCCTGTTCCCCCGGCCGCGGTCAGGAGGCTGAAGCAGGAAGCACACTATCAGCATTGATTCATGGAGAGACCTTCGTCTGGTCAGCTAACATTACTGCCAAGCAGGTGAAATATAGAGTGATATTGTGGTTTTAGCTGACGTGTGTCGCCTCACTGTTTTGATCGACGCTCGTTCATGTCTACGTAGAGCGAGCACAAGCGCGAGCAACAGGACGCTGACTTTCGTTGATTTAACGGCCACAGGTGTCGCTGTTAACAAGCAATTTCTGATTCTTACAGAGTCCTCTTTAAACTACCCTCAAAGGTCTGCGGCCACATGGCCGGCTGTTTAGCCAAACTTACTAGTGTTCCTTCTAAGCTAGCTTTAATCAAAGTGATACATTTAGTTTTATAACAGCATCATTACAATTTCCACCCCATAGAACACAATCTGCAGCTTAGATGAGAACATATATTTGACAAGGATTTCAGATTTAAACTTGAACCAAATTAAAATCAATGTTTTCTTTTAGGAAGAAGAAGAAGAGAAAAAAAAGAGAAGTCTCTTAGTTCTGTTTGGTCTACTTAAAGTAAACTTGGTTCTTTAATGAAAGGTTTATATGAGGAATCACTCATCTCTGTCTTTCTCCCTCTCTCTTCTCCTCCCCCCCATCTGTTGTCATCTCCTCACCTATTTAACTCTCTTTCTCCCCCTCACGGTCCTCCTTCCACATTTAAATGTAATGGCAGCAGTCTTTGCCCCATTGAACCGCTGATATGAGCCATCAGCGAGTCATTACAGAGCGACAGAGGGAGGTGAAAATAAATAAAGAAAACGGAGAGGAAGAGGAGATAGTTACAGACAAGCAGAGATAAACTAAGACAGTTCTATGAACAGATCAAATCAGAGAAAGCACAGGATGAGGTGATGAATAGTCAGCTGTGGAGGATCATGGCAGAGGGCTGACGTGATTAACACTGATCAACAGGCCAAGTAGAGAGAAACTGAAAGAGAACCTTTATTTAGATGCTTAAGCGATATTGTTCATGTAACATTCATGGCTCTCTGTTTATAAGCTGTTTGTTGGGAGTCTCATACTAATCACACTTAAGAAAAGCACCATTCTGGTTTTAATGGGCCCATGGAGAGAACGAGGGAGACCGGTAGACATGTTGGGGGGGTGGGTTCAGAGAAGCTGCAAGAGTACATTTTATGAGACGAAACCATAAAGAAACCATAAAACTCCTCATCATATGCAGTAAATACGCACATATACAGTATAGCATAACACGGGCCATGATTATTATGTATTATGTAGTAAATGTCGGGTGCAGAGAAAATGAAACACTATCCCATTACGCTCTGCAATGGCATACACACACACACACACACACACACACATGCATAATTTCCACATGTAGATTAATGAACAAATTGTAAGCAGAGCTCTAAAAATGTGAGCAGTGACATTGACCGACCCGGAAACAGTCCTGACTGGAGCAATATGGACTGTTCTGGCCCAGTTGTTTAAAGCTGCACTAATCAATAACCAACTCTGTCTCCTACAAAATTCCGTTTCCAAACAACTAAATAGCATTCTCACTTACGTTTCGAGGGAAATGTATTTCCCCACATTTTTAAATATGTGGTTAACATTTTAAATTGAAACCAAACACAAAAAAACTACTTGCTTAGGTAAAACATCATGGTTTGGCTTAAAATAAGTACATTTCCTGCGTTATTTAGGATAAGTCAATGTTGACTTTTGGTTTCACACGGGACACGAACAGCGGTCTGCTGGGTGAAAATCCTGTGTTGACCCACCCATCCACCCATTCAAACTTCCGCAGACTGCAACGCCCTCCTGAAGTTCCCAGTGTGGACGAGGTGTAATTTTTAGGACACCAGAACGCAACAATGGATAAAATGAAATGTGTAATTTAAAAGGGGCCGTTCTACTGGTAAGCTACGCTGTGTCGTCTTTGAAATGTTGTTTCTTTTCTTCAGACGTGGGCAGATTTAGCTAAAGTTTGGAACGTTATTTAGCCTCCTTCGCGACAAGCTAGTAAGACACGGTTAGGACCGATGGATTCCTTAGTTTTTTCTAGTTTCATATGATGCCAGTATCTTTACATGCGTTAATGCATTAAATAAATTAATGGCGTTAAAACTAATTTGCATTAACTTTGACAGCCTTTATACAGTATATATACACATATACATATTATGCAGACTGAGCAAATAGTTGTACATTATTCGACTGAGTTTAGTTTCTTTACCTCCCATCAGTCTCCCCCCATTAGCCAATGATTCTCTCTCCTGAGGCCTCCTCTCTCCCATGAGCACCAACCGCTGGCTGTAACTGATCACTGACTCCTTTAAAGGGGTCGATATTGTAGCTCATCCGATGTGACAAAGCCCAGTGTGAAACTGCAAAGTTACACTGCTTACTTCATAAAGACTCCATACTCCAGACTGCGTCTGTTTACCCCAGATGGTGTGTGTTATACAATAAATCAGACGATAACAGTTAGCTGTAAGAGATTAAAAATTGTGAGAGAGGATGTAAATTAATCAAACACTTCATATACAATTGTTGAATTTATATGATTAAGTTACAGAAAGCTTAAGTTAGGAGACATTTAGCAAAAAATAATAAGTCGGTGCACACATTTTCCCTTTTAAATCACTAAGTAATAGTTCTTGAATGCTCTAACCTTTGCTTACATTCCCCTATCTATTTAACAGATGGGCTGTGTCATACTGAGTCAAAGCGCTGCTAACCCACAAAGAATTTCAGTGGGTGAAGTGGCAGAGTTTTAGTGTCCCACACTCACCATTTAATGCTATTTGAAGCCTGAAAGGACTAACTTTATGTGGGGGAATAGATGGAATTTTGTTGCCACAAAAATGTCAAAAAGAAAGATATTGAGACTAAATAGCCTCCATATTGTCTTGTCTAGTAAATGTCCCCATTGTCATCTAACTCCCCTCTCTTTTCTCCTACTGTCCTCTCCGTCTGATGTCAATTTCACCGTTTTGAAGCGCACAATAACCTGCTGAAAAGGTTTCTCATCTGCTGTGATTTCCAACAGCCATTACAGCTCATCACTGTACAACAAAGTGAGCAGACATTGGCCTATTGTGTGTGCCCCTCATGCAATTATAAAAGCAATCACAATACAAGAATGAATCGCATTGAAGAGTTCCACCCGGCAGAATAATGTGTATTGATGACATGTATGCTGTTCTGTGCTGTGTGCACACAAATCAATGTTAAATGTGTCACAGAGCAGTGATGCACACAAGAGAACACCCTGTTATATGAATAGTCATTTTGTTGGACGGCTTTTTTTTGGGTTTCTGTCCAATTCATTCAACGCCACTACTGCTAAGTTATCATTATGTCTGTTCAATTATGTGGTCTTACATTCAGAAACAGGCTCAGTTTGCCCGAATAACAAATTCGGTGGTATCCATCAACCCGTTCTCTCCCAAATCTTCAAATGCTGACGGCTGGTCCCCTCGGCATCCGATACCGACGCACCGAGGCGCCCTTTAGCGTCTGTATTGGATGCACCGGGCGGTAAAACTTCATTTTACAGGACCGCAAATTTCATGGTAATTCATTTAGCAAGTAATCTTTTTGAAATTTCTTTGGAATTACTGCCAAATTACCCCAATATTGACCTCCAAATTTATTGAAAATTACTTAAAAACGTTATTTAATAATTATATGCTAAAATAGCATATATTGGTTAAAATAGGGCCCTTAGGCTTGAGAAGCGGCTGTGCGCTGCGCAGCATATCAATTAACTTTGTATTATTTTCCTGGAAATGTATTGAATAAATTACCAGCTATTGAGAAATAGCGGAATATAATTATGAAATAATGTTTATAATAAAGTAATTTTCGATACATTTTGAGGTAAATATTGGGGTAATTTGGCAGTTTCGAATAGGTTACTTGCTAATTGTCACCTAATTACCATGATAATTGACCTGTAGAATGAAGCGTTACCCACCGGGCTTTCAACTAACTCCAATGTAAACCCATCCACGTCATTATTAGAGAAACTGATGTTGTATAAAGAGCGAGAAAGTCCCCGTAAGTTGCGTGGGGGGGAGGTTGGATGAGTCAAACAATCAATTACATTTCGAGAGAAACATATTTTTACCATCGCAGTTTTATGCAGTTTTAAACACGTGGTTAACATTGTAAATTGAGACAAAGCAAAACAATACATCCTCCTCCACCGTACATGGACTGCCACAAAACGTATTTGTGATACGTTAAACATGAACATAATCCGCGACAAACTCTGATCCATCGAAACTAGGACTGTACAGTACACTACAAGATGATTCTGAAAACATTTTATGTGAGAAATAGTGCATTACAGTAACAGAATATTGATTCATATTTGATCAGCGCTGCCTAGTTTGACCGTTTAATCAGAGTTTGCGAGTGATTGACAGCTGCTTAGAGATGGCAAGGCTCCAGCTCGGCTCTGATTGGTTGTTTTTCCTCTGGTCTGTGAACTCCTGCAGATGCCATTAGGAGCACCGGAGGACACAGAGGTACATGATTTCTTTTCTTTTTTTCAGATTACTCATGCACTAATGTTAGGATATAGTGACCATTTCATAAAAAATACTTTTTTTTTAATCATATTTGCTCCAATTCTACCTACTGCTGCTTTAAGTAAGTAGCCATGTAATAAGCAGGATAATAAACCCCTTCAGTTTCGGGTCTATTTTATGTTCTATTTAGATGTTTGGTAAAAACCCACTTTTTCATGGAGACTTTTTCACTAAGCGTCTGAAAGGTATCCAGTATCACGTATACAGATGTATGAGCTAACTGCAGTGTATTAGTTGTGACCTTTCTGGATGCACTAACAAGGCAGCCAGGCAGCAATGAGTTGTCAGCAATGCAGTGCAGAAGCCTAATCACCCTCAATAACCTTAGTACGAGAGGAAAAACAGGGGAATTTGCAAAAATAATGAATGTGCACTGATCACACGGGGGGGGGGCTGCAGCGGTTTAGTGAGACTCTTCAAATGGATGAGTGGGGTTCAAACCTCTGTGTCAGCACTACACCTGCTCTGCTGAAGTGTCCTTGAGCAAGATATACGGAGCCAAAAAACACGCTCCAATGGGGCTTTTCTGACCTCCCTGTAGTGGGCAGCAGTGTGAAATGTATCATTGGAAATCTTTTCCCCACACACACCAATTATGTGTGTACATAAAATAACTTGGAGCAACTGTGGAGAAGGGAGAGAAAGAGCGAGTGAAGCCGAGATGGAGTGAGGCATATGAGCTAACCAGCCAGCATTAGCATTGACCTTTTCCCAATGGCTGGCCAGAGCCGGCCGGGGCTAACGCAGGAACTGGTTGGTACTCGGCTAAATGCTAGCATGTCACAACCAATCTCATCAAATCCTTAATTCAACCTTTCCTGCGCCCCAATGGGCTCTGGATGTAATAAGCAATATCTTTATAGTGCGAAAAGGCCAACATACCAACAAGGTTTTGTGTGAGAGAGTATGAGAAGATGTGTTTTGTGTGTGTGTGTGTGTTTCACTACCGGTATTGTAATATTCTCACATACAGAAAGTGAAAGGATATGAAATAATACGAGCGAAAGGAGCGTGGCATTTGGAAAAAACAAGCTCCAAGTCTGCCTGCAATTTACCTTTCTATAAGGCTGCTTTATTTCAGCGCCAAAGCATATAACCTTAGAAAAAAAAACACCCTGAAGCAGATTTCATGTGAGCTAAAAGAAAACACTGCCAGCTTTGGCTTATCGGCCTTCACGCTAAACTCTTCCAGAACAGCAGGGACAGAGAAGAAAAAAGGATTAGCCTTTTGCTCCCGTCGCCCACAATTGCATGTTATCCAGTGTGCTTCGGTACAGCCTGTATTTGTGAGCATGAAAAAGTCTCCCAAAAGAACAAACTCAACCGAGCACAGATATTCCTAGTCTATGTCACCACATCGAAGCTCCACCAGACTCTCACTGGCGGTGGTGACTTTGTTCTAACACTCTGAAACCCGAGCTTTGATTTTCTTGATGTATCATTTTTTAGGGCTGTCAATCGATTAAAGTACTGCGTCGCGATGAATCGCATGATTGTCCACGATTAATCGCAAATTATTAACACCTTTAAATCTGTTCAAAATGTACCATGAAGGGAGATTTTTCAAGTATTTAATACTCTTATCAACATGGGAGTGGGCAAATATGCTGCTTTATGCAAATATATATATATATATAAAATTGTAAATCAATCACCAACACAAACCAATGACAAATATTGTCCAGCCATGCAGCCATGTTGAGATCAGTTGAGGAAATACCAAGCACCGCCCACCAGCCGGAGAAAACTTTCTCATTTTACAGCGAAACAGTACACTACAAGATGTTTCTGAAAACATTTGATGTTGATTCTAATATAAGCGGATTCTAACGCTATTAATGCTACGTCACTTGCTCCGACCGTCGATTAACAGGAGGGTTTACATTGGAGTTAGTTGAAAGCACGGTGTACGTCACATGATGTTACTAGAGGTTGCCTCCGTGCATCGGTTTCCAACCAAACGGTGGTATTTGACGAGTTGGGAGTGAGAACAGATTTGGCTGCTGAATGAGGGACAAATGGATCTGAAGAAAGTGATGTCCATTTGAACTGATGGAGCTCCAGCAATCACTGGGAGACAGATGGGACTTGTTCAGCACTTTAAAGCCGGGCCATCCAGACTCTTTTGATACCAATGCATGAGTCACCGACCAGGTTACTCAGATGTAATTAGACGAGAGTGAACTGTCCAAAAACCTCTTCAGAACAGCGCATAATCACCTGTGACGCATTTTCCTGGTAGAGATGAGTACAGAATAATGATGGCAGTATTCTCATATCAAATCAATTTATTGATCATTTTGTATGTGTTATCATTATATTAAAACCATTTTCTGACATGTTTTAGTCGATGAAGGCCGGTGGATTATTTTAGTACTTTCCCTGCCTCTTTTTCCTCCTATAAACCCCTTCTATTATTCTGCTGCAAAGAGATTCTTATTTATGCAAATAATAATCTCTAGAATTGATTTGTGTTAATTTTACCTGTCCTCTTTGTCTCCGGCCTTCACCCGCAACCTCTTTGTCTCCATCTCGGCTTCCCTCCCTCTTTTGCGTCGCCTTCTTTATCTCTGTTTATCAGGTCAGAGCGACGTGAGTTGACTCCGTACGAGGAGTGTCCCGGAGCATGTTGGGTCAGTAAGGAAACAGCTGAAATGGATTCCTAAAGAAGCACAACAGATACAAGATATTATGCAGAATGAAAACGAGTTCAATAACCTTCCTTTTGTCAGGTAAGCAAGCCTTCATAAGCCTTGAATAAACAAATGAGTATGTGACAGCACATATGTCCTATTTAGAAAGCATAATAAAGCTGTCATTGACCACATAGGTCAAGGCACACTAACTTTACTTTCTCATTTTAATCAAATAACATTGTGTATTGCACAATGCTGTATATAGACAGCTGGAAGCTCTGACAGTACTCAATATACTGTATATATATATATATATATATATATATATAATGCAATAACGTTAACACAATAATAACATGTTAACACAAATTTGTATTAAAAACAAAAAAAAATCATCTGTCATACAATAATAACAGCAGGACGAACCTTTACCAAATCAAAACTAATCAGAATCTACCCAAGCAGCAGCATGACGCAGGACAGACTAAATGAAGTGACCACTCCGGGTATAGGAGGAACAGAGCTTGGAATGTAAGACACCATATGAAGGACACAGTTGAGTGTTTTTACCCAGTGCCAAGCTCAATGGATGCAATCCTAAAAGAATGTGGTGTCCATTTAACTGATGGGTTGTTGGAAGGTGAGCGGCTGCTTTTCTTCCCAAGGAGATTTGCGGTTTCTGATTGGTCGCTGTGCCAACCTTGGTCTGTGCTGTGTCACTGCCAACTGGGTTTTTGATAAGACTGAGGGGGAAGCTTCTTTGGCAAACAGCAGCATGACTGGAAAGCGTACGAGACAAAGTCTGCGGTGGTCCAAATATCCTGCACCTGTGTTTAGCTTGATTTATTCTTGTGCTATTGCAATGCACAAAGAAATAACCACAACAAGGCTTGATTACCAAACGGTCAAAGTGGGCCCATGCCCCAGACCCGGGGGGGGCCCAAAGGCTCCAGGTTCACTGTGACCGTTATTTTGTGTTTAATTTAATTAATTGCCAAATTGTTAGTTAACACTGTATGCAGCATCCCACCGAGGCACAGTATAAAGATAACTGATAAGGACCTTAAAGCAGCTACAATCGTTATTTTCATAGTAACAAGTAACAGCACTATTTTTTTTTTCAAAAATTGGAAAAAAAATGTAAAAATACATTAGGGCTGTGAAAGTTAGTTAAAGCATAGAGAGCATGTGAGTATATCTTTATAAATTGTATCATAAATGTTGTATTTTAGTGTATTTTCATAACATTTATAGTTACAGTTGTAGTCAAAGATAACACATATATATATATATATATATAAAGAATACATTCAGTTGCATCATTGTCTATGGGATCTTGGCTTTAATGGTGAAATTGCCTTTGAAATAAATATTTTATACAAGGCGAGGATAAAAATTTTTATTTTTTTTTTTTTTATTGCTTCTCCATTGGAATCTCCATGGTAATAGTTTACTTATCATTTATTCATATTCTTTAGCGTCTTACCTTTCAAATGAGATCAAATAATATGCATGTAAGCCTTATGGTTGAGGAACTGGTCCTGATTAATTATGTGTAGTTATTTTTTTCCGAGGAATTGGGCTAGGGCGCAGGAAGTTAAAGGACGGAAGGCAACTCTACCCACTGAGCTACAGCCGCCTGGAATGACACTCAAAAGATCTGTAGTTATTAGAAAATGGGGATCTTGATAGGTAGTGACTCGGATCAATATGTCTCCAGAGCTCTTACTCTGTTGAGGCCTGAGTGGACCTTTAAGAGGTGTATTTTAGTACCTGCGTTAAATAAACTCATTGACAAACAATCCCATGAATAGACCGGAATTGACGAGACAGTTTCTCAATAATAACAACTTCCTTACCCGGTGTGTCCTCAGCTAATTTGCACTTACTCAAGATGTAAAACTTTAAAAACAGCTCACAGATACTCACTTTTTGGAAATGTTTGAGACTTAGCTTTTGTTAATAATTAATTATTGAAAAGCACAATCAACTCAGGATGTTACTAAGGGTGGGAAAAAAAATCAATTCACCTATGTATTGCAATTTTTTTTTTTTATATGATTTTGAAATCGATTTTTTTATGCAAGAATCAATATATTTGTTCCAGTTGAGTCGATGCGGATGTAGAAGGAAGTTACCGCTTTTATTGTTGTAGTCTGAGTGACGTGATGTCATTTGAGACCGGAAGGTCGCCGGTTCAATCCCCTGGACCGGCAGGATCAATTTAGTCGGGGAAAGTGAAAAGCAGCGCTTTCCCCTCCCTCATTACCACCACTGAGGTGCCCTTGAGCAAGGCACTTAACCACAACCGCTCCAGTAGAGCTGCTCAGTGGAGCTGCTCAGTGGCCAGCAGATCAGACTGTGGTTGTACTGGTCAGCTTCCAGGTGTGAATGTGATCAGGGTGTTCCTGAAAAAGAGAGCATTGCTCTCAGTGAACCTCCCCCTTAATAAATAAAGGTAAAAGAAAAAAAAATATATATATATATATATACGTTCCAACTCTGTCAACCAAAACAAACCAGCCGGCCGCTGCGAGCTCAAACGAAAAAGTGAAAAACGGGAGACGGACTTGTCGAAGTAAGCGGAAGCATACATGTGTGACTACATCCGGTTTTCAAAATAAGGTGTTAACAAAGGGAACTGTATACACAAAATACATATCTTTCGGAGGACCACGCCCCATTTGCAACCTGCCTCCATTGAGGGGGTCGATGTGGAGGTGGCCAGAACCTACAAGTACCTGGGGCTGCAGCTGGACGGCAGACTGGACTGGTCAGGAAACTCCTGCAGATGTTTTACCAGTCAAAGGTAGCCAGCGTCCTCTTCTATGCTGTGGTGTGCTGGGGAGGCAGCATTAAGAAGAGGGATGCTGCATGGCTGGACAGGCTGGTGAGGAGAGCTGGTTCTGTGATGGGCATGGAACTGGATTCCCTGGTGTCAGTGGCGGAGAGGAGGACCCTGAATTGACTGCGATCTATCATGAACAATACCCACCACCCTCTTCATAGCACACTCACTCAGCAGAGGAGCACATTCAGTGGCAGGCTGCTGTCTCAGTCCTGTTCAATGGACAGACTGAGGAACTCCTTTGTTCCAGTATCGAATCAGGAGTTAGGTAAATTGTCCCAGCCCTATTACTTACAAGGTAGAAGAAACTCATTGTCGCCTCTACACTCTGCAGAGATCGTCAGACTGAAGATTACCTTGTTAATCAGATATTATTTGTTCATTGTTCATAACCAGTTAAAAGTTCCTCACAGTAACTTTAAAGTTGTAATCCTTCCTGGTTGATTTTGAACACCTGTGGTTACTGTGGCAACAGCAAATGTGGTTTAATACGATGGCAAACACTCTTTGAGTAACTACTTTGTCAGAAATACAACAGGAGGAGCAGCTGGTGGATCTGTTTACAGCTCCGACAAACAAACTCATGTTGTTTTAATAAAGAAGTCAGTCAAACATAATTGCAACTGTGATCTGATTTCACGCTGCACACAGTCTGAAGAGTTTTCCACACGACAGCAGGACACAGTGAAGCCGGTTACCTTGCTGAGGAGTTGAAGGTGTGCAGCCCGTCACCTGCAGCTCTTCATCTAACAGCTCAGTGTGGCTGCTCACTCTTGTTCCAGTAACCCACTGAAATAAATGTTAATTCATTCACGGATAAAAAGAGAGCTCTGTTTGTCTTGTCTTGAAGATGCGTTTTTGAAGAAAGGTTGCTCCGGGCCATACTTGCCAACCTTGAGACCTTAAAAACCAGAGCGGTCTGGGGGTCCTCCCCCAGAAAAATGTGGGTTTCAGAGACTTAGTTTTCTGCATTCTGGTGACTTTAAAAGAATGAAAATAACCAAATAATAAGTACACTGCAACCGCATTTTTATGTTAATCTTTTAATTTTACTTTTTTATTCTCAGGAAAGAAAACTGAACAGTTCGTCCCTCTGGCGTAAACTTGTGTGAATCTCTAGCATGAACTAATATTTGACTTTGATCAATCACAGGTCATTTCAGAGTGAGAGCGTTCCTATTGACTGTTCATTCAAACGAGGCAGCAGTCAATCACTGAGATCAAACGGTCAAACTATGCAGCACTGATCAAATATGATGAAATATTCTGTTACCGTAATGCCTATTTCTCGCCTCAAATGTTTTCAGAAACATCTTGTACTGTACGGTTTAGCTGTAAAATTAGAAAGTTTTTCTCTGGCTGTTGGGCGGTGCTTGGTATTTCCTCAACAGATCTCAACATGGCTGCCGGATCACAAACTTTCTCATTTTACAGGTCCGCAATTATCATGGTAATTAGGTGATAATTAGCAAGTGACCTATTTGAAATTCCTTTGGAATTACTGCCAAATAACCCCAATATTTCCCTATTGGGAAATAGCAGAATATAATTATTAAATAATGTTTATATTAAGTAATTTTCGATACATTTTGATGTAAATATTGAGGTTATTTGGCAGTAATTCCAAAGAAATTTCAAATAGGTTACTTATTGCTAATTATCACCTAATTACCATGAAATTTGCGGACCTGTAAAATGAAGTGTTACCTGGGATTTTTTTTCACATTACCTGTCTCATGCACTACTGCCAGGATAGAGTTGATCGTTTTATAAAAATAACTTTTTTTAATCATATCTGCTCCGACTTGCCTCCTTCAGCTTTAGCTATTGTAGTTTGTTTTTTTTTCTCCCCACAATAACTGATATTTGCTCATCGGTGCCCAGGTCTTTCATAGTAACACTGACATTTGTACAAAAATAAAATGTTTGGTTGACATGACCAAGTTTTCAATTTGTGTTCAAACCCATTCGCTGTCAGTACAAGTAAAGCAATACCCAATTGTGACTGTTGAAACACATTTTAAAGGCAAACTATTTCTATTCAAAAGGCTTGAGATTGAACACTTGTCTTCTCACCGCTCCGATGCAACATCATGCTACCTAGGTTACGAGACAGAGCAATTTCCAGACACTATAGGTTTCTCATTTTCTACTATTTGCTCCTGAGCGTAAGGTCAGCGTGCATCATGCGGCGAACCTTTGGAACGGAGGAGATGATTTCTTGTCGACATGCTGGGTTTATTACCACCAGGCCAAGTTGTGTGATTAAGGGGAGGTGGGAGCGTCTGGAGACAGAGAGAGAGAGAGAGAGACAGAGACAGAGAGAGAGAGAGAGAGAGAGAGTAGGAGGGAAAGCCAGAGTGAGAGAGGAGAGCAAGGGTAATAAAAAGGAGGAAACAGAATGTATGAAATTGGACTCAAAGCTTTACAAGCCCCCTGAGAGAGAAAAGGGAAGAGACGGCAAGATAGAGAGAAGAGGATGTCTTATAGAGTCAGATTAGGTATACTGAAAGAAACCCTTGTTAAAAAGAATAAAACCCATTGCCTTAGCAAGTTACACATCTTTTAAACTTATGTAACAAGTTAGGGGAGAGGGGTTTTGTGCACCACAAAGTCGTAGGATAAAATATTCACATCACTGCACATTCAAATAGGCAGAAGTTGACTTGTGTAGTCTCACTACTTACTACTACTTCCATGAAGAATGTGAAAGTGAACTACATGAGGCCTTTATCTCAGACTTCATTTTGCTGTGATTGGCTGTAGGTTATTATTATTATCACCATGGTGTAACGCTTGAGCCAGACTGCCCGCGTAAACAGTGCTTGGCGGCTGCCTCGCTGAACTACTGCGTGTCCCACGCGTTGGTTGTCCACACCGGTAGCGTTTCTGCTTCTGCTGCCGGCCCTTTCTTTCTACATAGAGTTTGCCTTTCATAATGGCCATTTCATGTCATTATAAATGTAATTTATATTTATTTTAGACAGAAAAAGGTTAAGAAGCGTGCACTCATTTGTAAATAATAGTAATAATCCACAAATAAAAACCTGTACTTTATTCATTCATGGAGCCGTGCAAGTCACTGCATTTCCTACAACACTGTCCCGCAAATATTTCAGAATAAAAGCCTTGTATTAACAAATGAAGGAATCTGTCTCCCGTTCCATGTTCCCAGGGCTCCCCTGAATGTCTCTCTCTCTCTCTGGCTGCGGTCGAAAAGTCAAAAAATTACATCCTAATGTCTTTTCCTAACGACTTCTCCTTGACCTCGATGGAAAACGTCATGAGGTCAAGGAAAGCTGTGAAGGAGAATTCAGAAGGACTTGGGAAAAGACAACCGTGGAACTGAATGCACTTACACTAGGCTCCGTAATTGTGATGCGACGGTGGTGGATGTTATGTCTGCCATGGTGAAAATACAATGTTACTACAATTTTATACTGTGCACAATGGTATAATCTGAGGATGCACAGGGTAAATGTCATGGCCAAAGGCTCCATTGTGTGCACATAGCCTCCTATAGTGGATATCAGTCGTATTTTATCGCCAGATTCCATTTCAAGAGGTAGAAAACCCATTTGGCACACTTTGGGTATCCATGTGGCCAAACGGAGAGTCCGCCTGGTCATATCCTTACTAAAACCTTTGAAGAATCTATGTGCTTTGTGTTATTTGTATCTGCTTTGGCACAGTTGTAATCAAGGAGTTGCTAAATGAATTCAGTGGCATCTCTGTGCATGGTATCATTGCTATAATGGTGTTATCCACTGTCTAATCTAGAAAACATTTTAGGCAAGGATAAAAATGTAAATCTTTCCCTTGGTTCATCACAATTTACTCAGGCATAGTAACAGTCACAATGTAACTGACACTGGAGATGAATTATCTGCAGTCTTACATATCCATAGAGACCAAGATCATGCATATAGACCTGGTAGTTGTGGAGCTATTCTTGATTTATTATGTGTATGTCTGTCTCGGTGAACCACACATTCCAGCATCCCTAGGGCTTAAGAGGATATAATAAAGCATTATCTGACCTAACGTGGACAACCGGTGACAAATATTACTTCATTACCAAGGTTGGAATTGAAATTAAAAAAGGAATAACCTATAGGCGACCACAAATGTTTGTATGATAAATATTGAGTTAATTTTTGAGTTATGGAGAGGGGGTACAACCATTAAATGTATCTTCCTACTTCTTTTCGGACGTAATATTTATTTATGTTGATTATTTTGTTTATTGACAGTTTGCTATATTTTTACTGTTCATTATATTTGTTATTGTTGCTTTGTTTTTTACTTATTTGTTACTTGTTCAAAATAAATAAATAGAAATAAAGTGAAACGTAATGATTGTCACCGTCCACTCATATTTATCAACATGAATCCCAATTAGAATATGACTGTATGATAATAATTGTTAAATCTTTGGAAAGCTACACTTTAAGGCCAACTCAGTAGATATTCCTAGTGATTCTGCTTCTTTGTATTCCTCCCGTGTCCCAGGTTTATCACCCACCTGTCTGTCCTCTTTTTCGTCACCCTGCCGGTCTCCCAGCAATCAATAGCTTCCAAGCTACCCCTCTTCGCCACACTTCTCCCTCATCCCCCCAGTCACACCAGCCCCATGCCCCCATCGTCTTTACTCCTCCCTGCTGGCACCAGATTCCCATTCCCAGTCGGCACCAGATTCCCATTCCCAGTCGTCAGCCTTTCATTCCGATCTTCCTGTCACAATAAAAACTCTCTTCTTAGCACCATCACCCTGTATATTTGTCCGTGTTTGGGCCCCACTTGATTCCAGAACACATGGAGGCAACAGAAACCCACATTTAACCCGGTTAATGGTAATCAACCGTATGGTAGAGCACATTTTGAGTGGTGATATCTTGCTCACCGGAACTATTCAGGTGTGGACTTTCCCCACGTATGTGGGTGGAGACACAAAATAATCAATCTCAGGATCCCAGATTAAGACCGTTTTGTAGATCACAGATCACCACTTTTACATTTTACATTAAACAATAAAGAATAAAGGCAACAATTCAACGTAACTTTTTTACCATTATTAATAGGGGTGTGATGAAATATCGTGCCACGAAATATCGCAGCATAAAAACATGACGATGTGCATCGTCGAGACGAAAAACTGAATCGCGATATCAGGGCATCATAGGTACATCTAGTCATACAAGCACTGATCTGCATTCTCTCGTCTTTTTCAGTGCTTTTTTTGAACAGACGACGGCGCTCTGAGTTCAGACCAGTAGGTGAAGCACCGCCCCCACCGTCGTCTTGCTTTTTTTTTTTTAAATTTGAATTTTTTTGGTGTATCAGCGGCATGTTATCAATAGATAGTCGGACGCTGGACGCTTCATTCTGAAAGTGAACGCATCTTAAGGAGTCAGCTCAGAGCGGCAGGTGTCAGATTTCACACACACGTTGACAAGAGAGAGCTGACAGACCGAGAGATGGCAGAAGATTTGGTGTCGAAGCGAAAAGCAAACGTGCCTATTTGGTAATATTTCAGACTTGAACCCAATGATATAAGTAATCGCCACGAGGAGGACGGAGCGGCACCAGGTAGAACCCCTGCGGCCCTGCAGCAAAAGCTGGAACTGAGAGGCCAGACACACAGCCACCCGACGCTAAAGATCAAAGTAAGAAAGCTGCACATGTTGACCGCCATCTTTTCTTGTAAAATGTCTGGTGTAATCGTGTTGTCACAAGTTTATTAACCGGTGGGAAAATGTCCTCACCGTCACATCCCTAGTGCTGGCGTGGTTAGTGCATTTGCATGGTTTTAGTCAATCTTTGTATGTTTGATGTAATGTATGATCTTTTTAACCTCCTTACAGATTTCAACATCATTACTGACTACACATTTACTATGCTTTTGTAACTTATTAACAGGCTATGAGTGTATTATCTTTTAACTTGTCACAAGCGCAACTGAGAATTGCATTGCTTTTTACTGGGATAACTCTTTATAGAATAAACATAAATAGTATTAATGCATAAATTAAGTTGGGTTTATAAGCGATGTTCTGATTTCATAAACACTCTTCAGATTTCGTCTTGTGCTGATGCTGAAGTGGGCACAGCTGAGGAGGGTTTCACAGTTTTACCAGCACCTAATCAGATTGTCATTACTCTCTGTTTCATTCCTGCAATTCCAGTCAGTGAGCATGCAAAGTAGACAACAGATACTCGGTCCTCAACAATGCAGCTGCCTCAATTTCAGATTCATTTTAATTCTGAAAACACACTAACGGCAGATTTGCAGAATAACCGCAGATTCAGAATCTATATCTTAGCCTTCCTATGAGGGGGGCCATGTAAAAAGAAAAAAAGACAAATTCCTACTCAATGTCCTTTATGTTTATATCATTTACTCCTCATTATTCCATGTATTTGGACTCCAAACTTAAAGGTCCCATATCGTGCTCATTTTCAGGTTCATACTTGTATTTTGTGTTTCTACTAGAACATGTTTACATGCTGTGATTTAAAAAAAAAACTTTATTTTCCTCATACTGTCTACCTGAATAAACCTGTATTTACCCTCAGTCTGAAACGCTCCGTTTTAGTGCATTTCAACAGAATTGCAATGAAATTGCATTGCTAGGCAACAGTTTGGGTCCATGTTTACTTCCTGTCAGCTGATGTTATTTACATACACTGTAACAGGAAATAAACTGGGACACATTTAGAATGTTTACATTTAAAACCCTTTAATGGTCTAAATATTGTATATTTGTGACATCACAAATGGACAGAAATTCTAACGGCTTGTTTCAAACACACAGTTTCTGAATACCGGCTGTGTGTGTTTCTCCGTATATTGAGCGTTTTGATAGTTTAACAGTATTTATAAAGCACTTAAACCTGCTTTATAATATAAAAGACCTGACAATCTAACTTTTTACAATATGGGACCTTGAAAGCTGCAGTGGGTAGAATTGGAGCAAATATGATTAAAAAGTTATTTTTTTTATAAAATGGTCACTATATCCTGTCCTCCGGTGTTCCTAACGGCATCTGCAAGATTTCACAGACCGGAAGAAAACAACCAATCAGAGCCGAGCTGGAGCCTTGGTGCTCTGAGCAGCTGACAATCACTCGCGAACTCCGATCAAACGGTCAAACTAGGCAGCGCTGATCAAATATGAATCAATATTCTGTTACTGTAATGCCTATTTCTCACATAAAAAATAGAAAGTTTGTGACCCGGCAGCCATGTTGAGATCAGTTGAGGAAATTCCAAGCACCGCCGCCCCAGCCGGAGCAAACTTTCTCATTTTACAGCTAAACAGTACACTACAAGCTGTTTCTGAAAACAATTGAGCCGAGAAATAGACATTACAGTAACAAAATATTGATTCATATTTGATCAGCGCTGCCTAGTTTGACGGTTTCATCAATGTTTGCAGTGATTGACAGCTGCCTCCGTTGAATGAACAGCCAATAGGAATGCTCTCTCTCTGTAATGACCTGTGATTGGCCAAAGTCTCCCGTCATGGGCTAGATATTCTAAAGCCTGAAAACAGAGCCATGAGGAGGAGCAGAAGTGTAGTTTTCTCTCAGAACTCTTGAATTACAATGTTGAAAGATTATCATGGAATTTTTGCCCAATGATGCCAAAAATATACTGCATGCTGCAGCTTTATATTATATAAAAACACGTCATAGACTATTTTATTTTATTTTAAAGAGAATAGTAATGACTAATCTGGCTAGCAGAGACACTCCTGTTCATATATGTGTATTCGTGTGAACTTTTGCTCAAATAGTTTTAAAGTTTATTTAACAAGAGTTCAAACTCAAAAGAAAAGTAATCTGTGAAAGTCTGTCTGATCTTCATGTGACTCATCAGTCACAAATAAAGCAGGATGTCATGGCAATAAAGTTGCACCCACAGTTGTCGCTGACGTAAGAACAACGTAGTTTGCGGAGAGTACACAGACAACTGTATTTAAATTGCCCACACAGCTTCACACTGACTCCGTTACATGCAGAGATGCAATCTGGTGAACAATGAAATTTACAGGTGTTTTACTGATGACTAACACTTCTTATATCTTGTTTTCAAAAATGGCATCACAGATGGGAGGAAAGTCTGCCTTCATAGAGCAATATACCACAGTCAATGCAAGGATATGACTTTTTAAGCAAAATGAAGCATTGATATACATCAAATTGACCAAATTTTACGACAGAAACGACTTTAGTTACTCTTGTTAGAATATCTCTGGAACGCTGCGGTGTAGAGACTAATTTTAACTGCTTCGTCATCACCGTAGCTTTCTAATGATGTGTCGGGGTCGATGGTATTCCTTTCAGACAGTTTGTAATCCAGTTTGGAACAACAGTATTTTTTCCGAGACTTCATAAAAGTAATAAATCCAACAATGAAAGTCTTCTGCGAGCTAACTTAATGAAGAAAAACAGACAGTAAAAAAAAGGCCAGGACTTCTCTGTAAAAGAAATTAAATATATTTTGATGTGTGTTGGTTAGAATGATTCCCCCCTGATTCCCAAGACTTGGGTGAACATTTTTCAAAAGCCCAAAACTAGGGATGCACCGATACCGATACCAGTATCGGGTATCGGGTCCAATACTGTGCTCATACTCGTACTCGCAAAACGGCTCAGATACAACAGCACCGATACCACTTTACGGCAGCGTGACGTTAACCTCTTGTCACCATCTTTCGGGTCCTATCGCACGCGGTCACGCTCCACCTCCCCGACTGTGCGGGCGAGACGGGCTGGTGGTGCGCCCGACCCCGCGGGCCCTGGATCCAACCTCAGCTGGCGCACGCCGGCCCTCACTTTCATTGCGCCACAGGGTTTTGCTTGCACCCTCTGACTCGCACGTGCGTTAGACTACTTGGTCCGTGTTTCAAGACGGGTCGGGTGGGTTGCAGACACCGCCGCAGACCCCTGGTGCTTTTACGTGGGCCGAGCCCCGCCCTGGGGGGCACGACGAGGTTGGGGCGCACTGAGGACAGTCCGCCCCGGTGACACTTTGGCAACGGCCCGGGAAGCACCTTCGCCTCTAGCCTTTCCAAGCCGACCTAGAGCCGGTCGCGGCGCACCGCCTCGTATGTGGGACTCCCCAGCCTGCCATGTGTCGCTCACACCCTCCAGCTGGCTGTTAACGAGGGTCTTTTGGCTCAGAGAGGTACTCGTATCGGTACTCAGTATCGGCGAATACCCAAAGGTAAGTACTTGTACTTGGTCTGAAAAAAGTGGTATCGGTGCATCCCTACCCAAAACCTTGTTCCTTATAGTTCTCTGTGTGGTTCGAATACATTTCTGTGAGATTCAATTTCCGTTTTACTATTTCTCTTGTCTTTATGGTAAGTTGAATTATTCATACATTCATGTGACATCATTGCAGCCTATATATTCCGATAGCCCAGTTTGTCCTGAAAAAAAAAATAATGTAATGTTCATGATTGTGCATAACAGTGTTGAGTTTTACAAAAGGAGACCAGGCGGACCAAAAATAGCAAAAAATGGCCCAAACAAACAATATGCTACACACACTTTGCTAGTTAGTGTGTGTTGTTACCTTAAAACGCTCCAGCGAGACCGGACGCAATGGCACGAGGCTCAACTACATTTTCAAACATTCATTATATTACCAACCTGCATAAAACAACAGGATTCCGCCTGCAAAGCGTCTCCATCAATTATGCATGGGGGCCCTTGAGGAAGAAGGATTTAAACATTTAACAATAGATATGAGAGAATCAACTCAAAAGAGCAAAGCCGGGCCTGCTGTTTGGTCTCCTCGATGCATTATTTAAACATAACGTTACAGAAGTGTAATTCTGCATTCTCACCTCCAGTAAAAGACAATAAGAGGGAGATGACTGTGCAATAAATCTTTTTTTTTTCCTTTAACCTTTTTTTATACAGCTTAAAACAGAGGGAGGCCTCACATCACATTAAAAGAATGTTCAGTCACTGAGTCGAGCATCAGCTGCTGTAGGGACATAATGGCCATGTCGCCAGCATGGCTAAAAAGATGAACATACACAAACACAAACACTATCGTCATGATGAAATATATGGGCTGGAATATCAGATATTCTAAGAAATTACATGTCAGTTCTAAATAGCGACTCAAGTGACTCACGGGACTAACGACACTAACTACTGACGTGACTTTTAGTTTCACCAAAGAGTGTAGAAGCAAAGAGACAAAACTCTGGTGCTTTTTTGACAACAGCCGCTATAGATGGTGTTACGGTAGCGCTGCCGCCATTATTGTCTGAAAATGCCAATGAGTCTGTGGCCATGGTTGTATAAAGAGGCGTATGTAAATCAGAGGATATTTTCTTTTTTAGGTCGATCAACTTCACAGTACGAACACTTAAAATAGCCCTCATTTAAATCAGTGTGTCCTAAAAGTCGTAAAATTAACTAACAATTCAAATCCAGATTTATTTTCCTCGTCATAATGAACATGCATCAGACCCACGGGACTGCACCGCCCTGCACGCTCATATATCCGGTTCTGCCAGCTCCCTGCTAGCTGTATGCGGCTGTAATAATGGATTATATTGTCTGTAATTCATAATTTTTATGATCTTATAATACACCCTGGGCTGTGTGCTGTAAACCTGTACCGTGGTGGATGTATTAACGTCTCTGTTCCCAAACAACCGGCTATCAGCCAGTAGCTAGTAGCGCTAGCAGCATGACATCAACAGAATTCAGTTGTAGGCTATTTACTAACACGCAGGGCAAAAGCACAGAACACAAACTCTTCTACATCCATGGTCTGTGGTCTATTGGACTCCATTTTGGAGGTTCATGACATGAAAAAGTTTGAGATTGCTCTCTTGTGTGCTGGATTTTTTCAACTTCCATTTATTTCCATCACTCAATTTATGCTCCTCTGGGTAGCGGCCGGGCAATAAAGTTTAATAAATAAGTAAGTAAATAGTTAATAGTATGCATATTTGTAATGTTGTTATTGTTCAACAATATAAATAATTTAGTTTACTTTTGTACGGCACTTTGTAGGCGGACAAGTCTACATGACTCCATCCATCCATCCTTCGTGAATTTTCAGTACAAAGTAGTGCAAAAACTAACATCACTAATTCTTCCTGCGTCTCATCCGCTATATTTGTTTGCACTTGCATCGAGATTTTTTTTTTAGAGATTTCCAGTATTATCTAGTCGGGACTCTTGTTGTTCATGAATGGAATCTGTTAGTGCTGTTTTGGCCAAATCGTTGCTCACCACACACTATAGGAACAAAACTGTTAAATTAAACATAACATGTTGTTATGTGTGGGGTCTCTCACATTTTCAAAATCTGTTAACAATGTTCATTGTTTACAATCATTATGATCATTTTGGGGGAGTGTCTTTGGAGGGAGGCTTGAAGGGACGGATTGTCAGTGTCGCCGACTTGGTGACTTTTTCTCTAGATATAGGGACTTTTGGAGCTAGTGCTGCTAGCTACTTTCATTGAAAAAGAGTTGGCAGCAGTGGGCCCCGGTTCTTCGGTTGGATCACTTTTAAAATCCAGTGTACTCTCGTTAGTTTCTCAGCATTACCGACCCTACCTTTAAATAAAGCTCGCCAGTGAATCTACTGGGTTTAATTAGCTACTCCACACAAAACTTCCACATCCACACAGAGGAGGTCAGACAGAGGCGGTAAGTTCATGTGATTTTTTATTTTTTTTCCCAGCCTGTGAGACTGTGTAAATGTGGAAGTTACTCAGTCTTTTAACACACTACCTTCATCTGTCTGAGGGGGGGTCAGTGTAAATGAGTTCAGTTCAACTCTGACACCACAGGAATGTAGATGGTGCTCGACAGCAAATCAGCCCGTCAGATTTGTCCTAGAACTGTCTCCTGGCCAGGAATTTCACCGGAAAACCAGTCCACCCTTTATGTGACTACCCTGACCTGTCATCAGAGATCATATGTTCCATGATATTTAGCTTTGGACAACCCTGTCTCCTTACAACTAAACAGCTTTCATAATTACGTTTTGAGGGAAACGTTTATTCTCCCGGATTACGGTCACAGTTTTATACAGTTTCAAACACGGGGTAACATTGTAAATTGAAACAAAACAAAACTACTTGGTTAGGTTTAGTGAAAAAAAACATCATGGTTTGGCTTAAAATTTTACGCTTTAAAATAATGAAATGGACGTCGACTTTTAATTTCACAAGGGACTCTAACAGTGGTCTCCTGGGTGAAAGACCCATGATTGTTTGACCCATCCATCACCCTGACCTCCTCTTCTATGCAGACTATCATTGCAAACCTATTTGTGATTTGTCAAAAACAAATGTTTCCTTTGAAACGTAATTTTCTTTGAATGGAAACATAATTTTAGGAGACAGGGCTGCTTTGGAAGGGATGCATTTCAATACAATAATGGAAATATGGAATATGGAATTGTGAAATTGTGGAACATTGAGACCATGGAAATCTGAGCCAACAACAAAATTGCATTTGTGTTTTTTTTAAAGGGTCAAAATCCTGTATCTTATTTGGGTATGTATACGTCTTAAAGGGCCAGTGTGTAGGATTTGGCCGCATCTAGTGGTGAGGTTGCAGACTGCAACCGCAACGAACTGAAACTTGAAACGCAAAAAAACTCTGGACTACTGTAGAAACATGGCGGTGCAACAAGGTGGACTCCATGAACAAGACCCGTTCCATATGTAGATATAAACGGCTCATTCTAAGCTAACGAAAACACGTTTCTTATTTACAGGTGTTTATACGCAAAAGAAAACATACTTAAAGGTCCCATATCGTTCTTATTTTCAGGTTCATACTTGTATTTTGTGTTTCTACTGGAACATGTTTACGTGCTTTAATGTTAAAAAAAAACTTTATTTTCCTCATACTGTCTGCCTGAATAGACCTGTATTGACCCTCTGTCTGAAACACTCCGTTTTAGTGCATTTCAACAGAATTAAATTGCTAGTCAACAGCTTGGGTCCATGTTTACTTATTTACATACACTGCAACAGGAAATAAACTGGGACACATTTAGAATGTTTATGTTTAAAACCGTGAAATGGTCTAATTGTATATTTGTGACATCACAAATGGACAGAAATCCTGACGGTTTGTTTCAAACACACAATTTCTGAATACGGGCTGTGTGTATTTCTCCGTGTATTGAGCGTTTTGATAGTTTAACAGTATTTAAAAAGCACTTAAACCTGCTTTATAATATAAAAGACATTAAAATCTCACTTTATACAATATGGGACCTTTAATATATTCCATTTCTGCCAATAGATCCCCCCTGAATGCTACACACTGGTCCTGTAAATATGAACCTTTTTTTCTTATGTAAGGTTTATGTGAAAACAATTTCCTGTATGGAAAATTACCAGCCTGAGGTAAGTCACAATCATCAGGATGAACCATCTGCCACATAAACAGCACTGTAGGTGAAATACACGGGAGCTTTATTAGCAGCATTAGCGACGTTTCAAATGACCTTTTAAGTTAATTGAACATTAACACTTTATTATTGCTACTAAATGAGAGGCAATTCTAATGTCAGGGTCAATTATCCTCTGAGGAAAATATGATTTAAAACTTGTTTCAGTGACTGATGCATATATATGACCCATACCAACATGAAGACATGTAGGAAGGTTAATGAAGATCCATTCTTTTTTTCTTTTTATTAATAATTCATCTTTGAATGGCAGCCCCAAAAGGAGGAGTAATTGTCATTCCACTTTGAGTGAATGAGCTGATTTGCGAGGTGTGCTACTGGGGAGCACAGCATGTACCAGGTTGCTCTAACGCACCCGTACTTGTGCGAGGGCCACGCGCCAAGAAGGGTAATGAAGATACGGTGCCATCTGTCCTATATGTTGCTCGCCTGCAGCTTTACAGTACAGGAGCTGGCTCTGGGCCCAGCGTGGGAGAGAGCTCACTGTAGCATTCCAGAACAGCAACAGAGAGAGAGATGCACAATATCAAAGTCAAACACAATAATCACATTAGAGGCGCTTCAGAGGAGGATACTTGTTACTCGTTGGTTTATACATGTGCATTTACAGTGTATTTTTCACAGCTTGAAATGACTAAGGCTAAAAGGTAATAAACATATGCGATTATGTTGCACACTGCCCCGAGCCAGAAGCGCTAAAACACTTAGCACGGGGTCCTTGCATTGGAGATAGTGGAGCACACTCACAGGAAGATCTGCCGATGTGGAACGTCAGATAGATTAATCCAATAATGGAAAAAATATGAGAATTAATCAAGACACTGTAACCCAGTTTCTCCATATAGGGCCTAATTACAGAAAGCTAGTCTGCCTCATGGCACCAGTCCAGATGAGTATTTCCTCAGGACTTTGTCTTCCTTGTCAGTTTGAATCGACTCCTTTAATCTATAGGGCCCACGCATACTCCTGGTTGATGCTTTACTGAGTATAAAAGCATGCGTAGAGTTCAGAGTCCAAACAAGCTAGTTAATATATATTTCCATTGACATACAGCACATACTATATTTGACAAATGTACCTCAATTAGAATCAGTATGCGAGGACCCAGCTGGTCTATGACACATAGGGCACGATGTTCTGTATGTATGTGATGGATATAACTGGCGGGATGGATGGATGGATGAGTAGAGGCATTGATGCGTGTGATTCATAGAGACAAGGTACAAAGACGGCGGATCGGAAGATCATTTCTTGTTTCATGCAAGGACTGACACTGTGAGGGGTTGTCGAGCACCTTTGCAATGAAAAAGACGGATAGATAATAGAGAGAAGAGATTCATATTTAATAAAACATTGCGATGAATCGTGTCTAATGGCCATGTTAATGATTGTGTCTTACCATTTTTTTTCCATGTAGAAATAACGGTAAATCAAATTTTATGTGAATTAATCACATTTTTGTCATGTCTATATTTTAACATGTCCAATAGAACAACAGTAAAATGTCCAGATATTCCCATTAAAGGTGCTAAAGGTGTTTTTACTATTGCAGTGGGGACCAAACGTCAGATATCTTCCACAGTGATAAACAAAACATTCATTATATTTTCACCGGCGTTGGTTTGTCTGTCTGTCTGTCAGCAAGATTACTCCATAAGTTTGCGATGGATTTGAATTAAAGTTTTTGGCGGGGTGGGGTGTAGCACAATGAACAATCCATTAGATTTTGGTGGCGATCCAGATCATGATCCGGATTCAGGAATTCAGGATTTTTATTTTTTAATTCCGATCAGCCTGAGCATTAAGACCACAGGGTATGACACGTGCGCAGTGTGACTGATGACACGTTGATGACTCGTGACCCCGCCTTCTTCCTCCTTCGAGCAGAGAGATACGTGTGTGGATGTGTGTGCGGGAGCTGCTGGCCGTCAGTTTTGAAGCCTTGAGTTCGGCATTTTGATGCCAAATGTTGTTTTTTTGGTCGTCGCCATCTTGGTTTTTTTGGTACCAGAAGGGACACAAGAGGGTGGAGCTAAGTACAACCGAATGCTGAATAAGACATTTTTGAGCGACCGAAAAGTTACAATCAACTTTCATGAACTGAAAAGACACTGTGAAAGGTTGATTGTTAAAGTCCAAAGACAAAGTCACGGACAACACCCAAACTGGACAACGCCGTGGTAGCGACCTTTCAATCACAAGGTAGCCACGCCCTAAAGCATCCCCTGCTTTATTGTCTATTTGACTCTGAATGGGACCATCATTTACTAAATGAACATCATGCTGTATTGAAGAAGACTTGAAACTAGCGATTGAGACCATAAACTCATGTTTACAACGTTTACTGAGGTAATAAATCAAGTGAGAAGTAGGCTCATTTTCTCATAGACTTCTAGACAATCAGACTTCTTTTTTGCAACCAGAGGAGTCGCCCCCTGCTGGCTGTTAGAAAGAATGCAAGTTTAAGGCTTCACTTTTCAGAGCCATATGTTGCTGCCTGGTTTTAACCATGTGTTAACTATACACATGGGTAGATCTATCACGTGTTGTTTCTCCTCAATTTTATGTATTTTTTTTAAAATAGCAAGTGGAGAAGTCACTTTAACAGCTTTAACCCCCTCTTTGGTTTCATTTTACAATGCCAGTTAGGGTCTGCTGTCTTTTCAAGCTGACTTTGCTGCCATCTGGTCAAACATCTCAGTGGACAAGTGACATAATACTAATGTGGGTTTAGAGTTTAAGTGGCTTCACATGATGCACCTAAAAATGTAGTGTGCATGGCTGTAAATGGTGTTTGACAATAACCAATAACCTCTTAAGCTGTACTTCTTTAAGAAAGTGATGTCTGCATGTATATAAATTAATATTTAAAAGGTGAAAAAGTTTCTTAATTTACTCTGCCATACTGGTCTTCTGTGCTGCCTTACTCTAGCCGTCACTTGGCAACACTTGACAATGTCAAAACTGGACATTTATTGGCCTAATGGAATCTACTTAAAAGGCTTTGGTCAGATTTTAAAACTACATTTCCATTGTCTGTGCCCAATAAATGTCCACCACACAGGGTTTGAATGGCTTAATCCATTTCTGTAAAGTATTTATGCTTGAACTTAGATAGAAATCAGCCATGTGACATTGTGCTATTGCGCCAAATACTACGTGTAGCAAGTTACGAGTTTCTTGGCTGGGCACAGTAACTTCTTTGAGTCTCCGCTTGTTCCCTGGCAACCTAACAGTGATGTCCAGACTCCTAAAACTGTCTATAGGCCTGGCAAAAAAATAGAACCCATCCCCACCCAAAAAGAAACAAACAAAAAGTGAAGCCACAACTTGTTCTTTTGTATGAATTGTAACAAGATATTAATGAGTGAGCTTGAAGGCCAAGACACACCAACCTGACATCAAAGAACTAGCGGCGATCAAGGCCACCAGTTGAGTCGCCTCACGTCGCCTTTGTCTTGGCCAAAAAGTTGCGCTCGAATACAACGCAAAGGCTACAGCCGACGGCCGACTACCACGTATGTTCTGATCAGATAACTCTCCCTACCGGCAGGTCGCGGTAGTCATCAATCAAAAAGGGAAACCAGGAGACCGAGGACTGTGGATAGCCAAGCCGTTGTTATGATACGTACATGAAATAAAGCAGCGTCTGCCCATCATTTTAACACCCCTCTCACTCACCACTTAGCTTCATTCCAAATGGCCATGTCGTTGTGAAAATATCCGTGTATTGGAATGATCAGATGAGATGAAGAATGACTTTACTCGTTGGCTTGCTTTCCTCACTTCCGTTTCTCTTCTTGTGCACTGATTCGCTTCAGCTGAACTGCCAATCAGAGTGATTTATCCCACCGAAGGGGCTCCGCCGCTAATTCAACATGCGGAATCAGCCGAAAAAACTCCGACAGGGGCAGACTAGAGCCGACGGTGCGGGACACAACGCAAAAACTGGGCCGACAGACGCTCGCCGACGGCCCCAAACTGTCCGACGGCCGACCGTCGGTTTGGTGTGTCAGGACCTTAAGAGGTGCTGGCAGGCATATGTTCTTATCATCTGACAGAGCCAGTCTCTATGCTATGCTAAGCTAACCTGCTTCTGGCTCCATACTTCATATTAAACAGATGGCGGTATTGATCTTTTCAGTAATTCTCGGCAAGTAAGCGAACGAGTGCGTTTCCTACAAAAAGAGCCATTTCTCTGACCTTCACACACCGGTCTAGATTTGTTCTCTTCCGATGCAGCTCTATGTGCTTCTTTCCCACCACAGAGTCTAACAAGGAGCCTCTCCCAGAGATTTCAGAAAGCTATTTTTACGAAGCTGACAAAACTCGGTCAGTAATGAGGGCTTTGCAATGGTCCGGCCGTCTGTTTTTGAGGATCAAAAGTCGTGCTTGTTCCTGTTGGTTCTTAATGGATAGGGATGCACCGATACCACTTTTTTTCAGACCGAGTACAAGTACAAGTACTTACATTTGGTTACTCGCCGATACCGAGTACCGATACGAGTACTTCTCTGTGCCAGAAGACCCTCGTTAACAGCCAGCTGGAGGGTGTGAGCGACACACGGAAGGCTGGGGAGTCCCGCATACGAGGCGGTGCGCCGCGACCGTCGCTAGGTCGGCTTGGAAAGGCTTGGGGCGGAGGCGGCCGCAGCTTTACAGCGCTCCCCACCCGGACCTCACCACACCGTGGACAAAGAGCTCGCTGCGCCCTCTCTCCCCGCCGATGATGAACGGGGTCCCCTGCTCCCGGTGCGACTGTCGACCGGGTCGGACTGACCTGAGTGCGCCCCAACCGCGTCGTGCCGCGGCTCACGTAAAAGCACCAGGGGTCTGCGGCGATGTCGGTAACCCACCCGACCCGTCTTGAAACACGGACTAAGGAGTCTAATGCACGCGCGAGTCAGAGGGTGCAAGCAAAACCCCGTGGAGCAATGAAAGTGAGGGCCGAGTACATGAGCACAGTATCGGACCCGATACCGGTATCGATATCGGTGCATCCCTATTAATGGACATCTGACTTGCATGGTAGGAGAGGGGTTGCTTTGATTTTTGGCTCATGCTTTGTGAAATTTAGTTTTACCAATAGAAAGATTTGCATCCTTTACAGGAAGTGAGGATGGTGTAGAACAACATATGTCTACATCCAAATATGTAGCTATGTGCCCCATTTTCCCCCCAGTGTCCATCCATCCATCTGTCTATTCCAGACTGACAGTTGTATTTTGGTAAAGTAATGACACCATGTATACAAAATGTGTGTAGACGTATAGCCTACTGTGCATCTGCATACAATGATCTGTACTAATATACAGAAAAGTTCTTAAAGAGCAGGCTGGTGCCAGCACATTAAGAACACAAAGCATGACTCATCTAAAGAAAGAAATGGGGGGAAAAAGATCAACTGGAAGCGAAAAATGAGAAGTCGAGGGGAGGTAAATGTCAAACGAGGAGCTGCTTAGTGCCAGCTTGCCTGGCTGTGATGGATGGACTGCGGTGGGAGGGCAACACTTCTTTTACACTGGCAGTATCAAGCATCCACAGAGCAGACAAAGAGGAAAAGAAGGAGGGAGGACAGCTGAACTGAACCATTGTAACTGGAGAGAGACAGAGGATCACAGTGTTCCAACTACATTTAACTGGGGGGGGGGGTTTGATGAAAACCTTTAAGAGTTAAAGCCTAATCACGCATCAAATTCAGTTCATTCAAACCACGACGCTTTCACATTAAGTTCATTAAAGAGGTGGATTTACCTCTCAGCAGAGATCCAGGCCTTGTTACAGAAACATGGTTTGTCTGTCATCACCCATACGGTGATGTCTGCTGCATCTTTTTTGAAGCCGGTCAAGCGGTGATGCATGAAACCATGTCGTTCATTTGTTTTAATGCCACTAATTTCTTTAACGCATTAAAAACAACTTGCAGTTTAAAGGTTGTAGCGAGCTCAGCTTTAAAGCTAGAGTGAAGATACTGGCATCATATGAAACTATGAATTAAGAAATCCATCGGTACCAACCATGTCATACTAGGTTGTTGCGAAGGAGGTTAGATAACGCTCCAAACTTGTGCTAAATGTTGACGAAGAACGACTGGCATGGCCATTTTCAAAGGGGTCCCTTGACCTCTGACCTCAAGATATGTGAATGTAAATTGGTTCTATGGGTACCCACGAGTCTCCCCTTTACAGACATGCCCACTTTATGATAATCACATGAAGTGTGGGGCAAGTCATAGTCAAGTCAGCACACTGACACACTGACAGCTGTTGTTGCCTGTTGGGCTTGAGTTTGCCATGTTATGATTTGAGCATATTTCTTTATGCTAAATGCAGTACCTGTGAGGGTTTCTGGACAATATCTGTCATTGTTTTGTGTTGTTAATTGATTTCCAATAATAAATATATACATACATTTGCATGAAGCAAACATATTTGTCCACTCCCATGTTGATAAGAGTATTAAATATTTGACAAATCTCCCTTTAAGGTACATTTTGATCAGATATAACATTAATATTAATCACAATTAAGTATTGTAATTGATTGAGAGCCCTACTGTACAACATAACTTTTATTGTTTACAAGAAAACTCCACAGGGCACCTTTAAGTGCTCTGGACTACAGCCATGGGTTTCCATGGGTCATTGTCATTGACAAAACTGAAACGTACCAATGATTAAATCTTATACTATCCCTGTATGTCGTAGCACGAGACAACTTCTTAATAATATTCTGTTCAAGGTGAATACAAGAGGAACTAGAATGGAACTCAGACCTCCGCCAAGGTGCATGACTTTAAAAACAGATCACAGCTCCCAGCTGGCGGTACCGTGAGGTGGTCTCGGCTTATTATTAACACCGTGTTTCCATGTAACATATCGTCGGATGCCTCTCTCATTCAGCAGCCTTGTTATGTCTGTATAACGTTACACCACGTTGTCTGTCATCCCGTCATCTACCGCTTTTTTTTCTTTCTCACCGCGGACGGCCAGCAGCTCCCGCCGCACCTCGAAATCATGCCACATGTCCAAACACGTATCTCTCTGCTCTCAGAAGGAGGCTGGGTCATGCGTCATCAACGCGTCATCAGTTACACTGTGCATGTGTTATACCCTGTGGTCTTAAAGGTCCCATATCGTGCTCATTTTCATGTTCATATTTGTATTTTGTATTTCTACTAGAACATGTTTACAGGCTGTAATGTTAAAAAAAAACTTTATTTCCCTCATACTGTCTGTCTGAATATACCTGTGTTCACCCTCTGTCTGAAACGCTCCGTTTTAGTGCATTTCAACAGAATTGCGTTGCTAGGCAACAGTTTGGATTCATGTTTACTTCCTGTCAGCTGTTGTTATTTACATACAGTACCTGCAACAGGAAATAAACTGGGACACATTTAGAATGTTTATGTTTAAAACCGTGTAATGATCTATACAATTGTTTATTTGTGACATCACAAATGGACAGAAATCCTAACGGCTTGTTTCAAATGCACAATTTCTGAATACGGGCTATGTGTATTTCTCTGTATATTGAGCGCTTCGATACTTTCACAATATTTATAAAGCACTTAAACCTGCTTTATAATATAAAACACACGGAAATCTTACCTTTTACAATATGGGACCTAAAATGCTCAGGCTGATCGGAATCCTTAAAAAGATTCATGATCTGGATCGCCACCAAAATCTAATGGATTGTTCATTGTGCCACACTCCACCCTTCCAGAAGATTTCATTCAAATCCATCGCAAACTTTTGCAGTAATCCTGCTAACAGAAGGAAGGACAGACAGACAGGCAGACAAACCAACGCCGGTAAAAAAAAAAACCTCCTTCAAAGGCCTTAAATAGAGACAATATAGATACAAGAGGAGAGAAGTGACTGCACATTAGGATTGTCACAGTAAAGGGGTTTAGATTAATTAAAATGATGCAACAGAGTCGTCCTCTTTCTCGTTATTTCCTGTAAATGTGTCTCTTTTTCCAAGTGTCTGTGTCTGTTCTTGGCAGTTTGTCGAACCAATTAGGACACTACCATGCCAGCCAAAGCATCCATCAAAGACCTTTTTCTACCTTTACTCTCTTTCCTTATTACCATCATGCCTATAGCTTTTGTCTTTCCTTCCCCTTCATCAGCACTTCATCAGTAAAAAGACATGAATAATGGACTAAGGTGGACAAGGAAGTATTCCTCTCCCTGATGACATGACGTTCGAGTTGTTGCATGAAAACAAACTGGATTAATGGTGTTTTATTGAGGCTGTTTTATTCTGAAAGCATTTTAAGGATGCTCTCATTCTGTGTGTGTGTGTGTGTGTGTGAGTGTGTGTGTGTCTGGTTGCTCCATGACCACCCCATCGCTGCTTTTACCTTGCTTTTATTATCTCTGTGGTACTATTGATAAAACCCCCTAGGTGTTTGTGTGTGTGTATGTACTGTGTGATGTGTAACCATATGCAACAGCCTGGATGTGTGTCTGCGAATTAATATCTGCAACCTCCCTCACCCACGCATCTTTTCACATCGAGAAGACGTTACGATATTTGTGAAACAAAAAATGAGTACAGTGGGGGGGGAGAAAAAAGAAAGAGCAACAGAACAACCAACAGAATGAAAAGAAATATTGACATCCAGACACTCTGGAGAGCAGACTAGAGGCATTCACGTGGGAACATCATTCAGTTTTTTTGTTCAGATTGAGGAAATATATGAGTTTTGACTGGGGGAACGACGACAGGAAATACATTAAAATGAATTGGCAGAGAGATATATAATGGAGGGAGCAAGAAAAGCAGATTAAGTGAGACGGAGTGGATAGGTGTCGTGAGTCAGAATACGGCAGGAAACCAACATCACAACATTCTCTGTTTCATTCTACGCTAACACTTGTTCAATGCTCCACTGTTTTCAGGTTTAAGCTGAGTCTTCAGTCTATTTCTCTGGGTAATTTAACAAAAGTGAGTTCAGTTTTACAAGATTTTACAACCTGCTCAGCAGTAATATTTTATTTGGCTGAACAACTCGAACTTAAAGAAATAATGGGACAGTTTTTTTTGCCACATACAGTATGAGCCTTTTGTTTAAATCCTCACCGGGCAACTTCAAATATTAAAGCAACAGTATGTTTTTGGCATCATCGTGCAAAAATTCCACAATAACCTTTAAGCATATTGTAATTCAAACGTTCTTAAGGAAACTAGACTTCTGCACCTCCTCCCTTGACGGGAGACTTTGGCCAATCACAGGTCATTTCAGAGGGACAGCGTTCCTATTGGCTGTTCATTCAAAGGAGGCAGCTGTCAATCACTCGCAAACTCCGATCAAACGGTCAAACTGGGCATCGCTGATCAAATATTAATCAATATTCTGTTACTGCAATGACTATTTCACCTGCCGATGAAAACCTTTCTGATGCGACTCAGGCAAAACCAGCCCCGTCTCCTAAAAATTACGTTCTCATACAACTAAACTGCATTGTGAAATACTTTACAAGGGAAAAATATTTTACTAGGGCTGTCAATCGATTAAAATATTTAATCATGATTAATCGCATGATTGTCCATCGTTAATCGCAATAAACCACAAATTATTCACACACTTTTTTATCTGTTTAACATGTACCTTAAAGGGAGATTTGTCAAGTATCAAATACTCTTATCAACATGGGAGTGGGGAAATATGCAAATCTATACAGATATACAGTATAAATATATAATGACAGATATTGTCCAGAAACCCTCACAGGTACTGCATTTAGCATAAAAATATGCTTAAATCATAACATGGCAAACTGCAGCCCAACAGGCAACAACAGCTGTCAGTGTGTCAGTGTGCTGACTTGACTATGACTTGCCCCAAAACTGCATGTGATTATAATAAAGGGGGCATGTCTGTAAAGGGGAGACTCGTGGGTACCCATAGAACCCATTTTTAGTAACATATCTATAGGTCAGAGGTCAAGGGACCCCTTTAAAAATGGCCATGACAGTTTTTCCTCTTCAAAATTTAGTGCAAATTTGGAGCGTTATTTAGCCTCCTTCGCGCCAAGCTGACATGACATGATCGGTACCGATGTATTCATTAGGTTTTCTAATTTCATATGTTGCCAGAATCTTCAATGTTTTTTAGCTTTAAAACTGAGCCCGGTACAACCTCCGTAAGATCGATTGCGTTAATGAGTTAAAAATTAGCGTTAGAAATTAGTTAGTTTAATTTTTGGTACCATGACCAATTACACATCCACTGCTGTCTCCCACCACCCACTGCTTTCGCATGAAATGGGAAAAGTAGTCCATTGTATTTCAAAATATTAGACTTTTTAAAAAAATATATATATTTTAATTCCCTACACACGCTCACTAAGTTAATAATGCTCAACCCGGTCTCAGGGGAAGGCGTATAAATACCCGAAAATTCCGCGTGTCACAAGGACGCATTTTAGCCTTTTTTGCGTTTCATTTGTTTACAACGCAAACGTCAGAAAACCACTAACTTAGATTCATGCAAGAAAGCCACTTAGTTGGGGTAAGGGTTGAACTTAAATTAAGTAAGTAAACTAATAAGTTAAACAACGTAGCACAACTACAGAAAACACGTCACAAACGTCAATAAAAACACGTGACAAACCTCCACCGCCCACCATAAGTGGTCTTTCTTGCTTTTTATACCACGTCACTAACTCTTACCGTAGCATTTATACACGGATGCGTTCACATTGCAGTCAGTACAGGATACATGGCATACAAATAACACGCGGAAATCAAGAACAGGGATGCGCCGATTTGAACTTTTTCAGTCCTGACACCGATACCTGGGCTATATGGGCAGCTTATTAATGGGTATAATTAATCACTGTGTGGAAGTGACTGGGATCATTATATTTTATGTAAGACAACATCCGGCCTGACTTTAACATTGCTTTCCTAACTTTGTAAACTAAAATATGACCAATAAATACATAGATTTATTTAATTGTTATTATTATTAAAATAATAAATCGTACACCAGCATCTTAGTAGAAAATCTTCAAAATGAACAGGAATTACAATTCAGGTGTAAACCTTTTTAATGCAGCAACAAATTGGTCAAAACTTTAAACAGGATTTGAAATTACAATATATAATGTATATAGCCGACACCGATATCTGATCCAGCTATTTGAGTCAGTATCGGCGCATCCCTAGTCAAGAAAGGTGTACTTATTGCTCGCTAAAGGCCTTGCGCCTTAACGTGGCATTTATACGCCTGTTCGTGCAAACGGGCTGTGATACTACTTAAGTACACCCACTGCTACCACTCACAATATGCTACCATAGTGCACGAGTCCCTGTTATGTATCAGAGAGACATAGATGGCTTTGGTGTCTTCTTTTTTTTTTTCATTGGTTAACCACTAAGCAGCACACAATGGGTCTGTGTCCACAAGCCTGGATAAGATGTAGGGGAGAGTCACTCCTTCTGCCCTTTGAGATGTGTTTCTCTTTCTTTCTTTCTCACTCCTTCCATCCCTCCCTCCCTCCTCTGCTGGGGGGAGGAAATGGAGTTGCTGGCCCGACGCCACACCTGACACTCCAGCCTTAATCTGATTAATGTTTTTAATTTATATAAGTGAGTAGCGAGGGCTGTTGCCTTTACTGATGTCGGGTTTCTAGGTGCACACACACACACACACACACACACACACACACACACACACACACACACACACACTTATTTGCAGGCTCCATGTGACGGGTGTCACATAGGCCAAGTCGTGAAAGGGCAGAAAGAGAGTGTGTGTGTATGTGTGTGTGTGTGTAGGGAGTGAATGGAGAGATAAGGGGGACTTTAAAAAAGACAGGTATAAAAGGTAAAGAAAGGTAGAAACTGAGAGAAGTAAACAAGAAGACACAGATGGTAAAACACAAGAGCAGAAAAACTGACCGAGGGTGAAGTGAGGAGACGTTAAAATAGGGGGAGTGAAAGAGAAAGGGTGGGGGGGTTGGGTAGAGAGAGAGAGAGAGAGAAAGGGGTTAAGAGAAGGAAAGACGGATGTAGAGGAAGAAAGAGATGATACCACAGAGAAACAAGAGGGAAAATGAAAAACCAAGAGAGAGAGAGAAGGAGGGAAAGGCAGAGATTGTAATTATGAGAGATGAGGGATGATGAAAAGGGCAGCTTGGGACAATCTAATTGGAAAATCCTGCCTTTTTATTTCAAACTATTCATCATAATGAATTAAAAAATCTACATGAAATTTCCCCCAAAAAGATGAATAAGTCATACGCAAAAGCTCCAGCGCTCCCTGAATCCAATGTGGAACAAACAAATTTATTTAGCTTGGCTGGGAATCTTTTTTTTTTTTTTTTTTCATTATGAATGCCACTAACACTTTATATAGGTGTGATGTATAAAACACACTTGCTCTGTGTGTGTGTGTGTGTGTGTGTGTGTGTGTGTGTGTGTGTGTGTGTGTGTGTGTGTGGATAAAGTAAAACAAGACTCGGTCAAAACCGAGTACATGACTGGACCGTAGGCTAAATGGTTAGTATGTCAATTTGTGGCTAAGCCGTTTTTTTCCACTTGTATCTTAATGTTTGATTGAAAGACAACTTATAATGAAGCAAATGACATTCAGTAAAACTAAATAGTAACATTTACTAGTCAATATATTATTGGCTATACAAGGTGAAAAGGTACTAGCATGACATAAAGTATGCAAGGATAAAAGTATTTCAGTTTTTTACTAAAGCATGTGTATCAAAAGCATTCATCATATAAGTAGTGTGTAACAATATATACATGCGTCGCGAATGTCATCACTGACGTTGTTGCTGCCGTATTTATTCCTAGATGGAGTGTTAATGGAGCAGCTACAATGTTAGCATATCCTGGCACTGATCGATCAGAACTCCATTCAGAAAACAAGCATTTTAAAAGTTGTTTGCTTGTCGTCTTGTGGACAGACCTGAATTCAGACTCTTTACCAATCAGCATCATTATGTAGTTCTTTCGGCACACTTTTGATCCGTTTACAACAACGTCGCTGCTGTATTTATTCCTAGATGACGTTATGTTGAGTGTTGATGGAGCAGCTACGATGTTAGCATAGCCTGGCGCTGATCGATCCGAACACCGTTCAGAAAACAAGCATTTTAAAAGTTGTTTGCTTGTTGTGTTGCGGACAGACCCAACAAAGCATGAATTTGGTCTTTTTACAAATCAACATCATAATGGCGTTATTTCGGCATCATTTTGATCCGTTTATTGCAATGAAATCACAGCACAGTCTGTTTATTTTTGGTTCATGCTGCAGTAGCGACGTGTGGCTTGCTAGATACAGATACAGTATGTGAACACAGCTCGCCACCGGGTGATGTTATGAACCCAGACACAACGGCATTTGTTTTTTTCTGACATATCTGGGACTTCCACAGCATGTACAAAGCAGCAACAGTGGTTATTTCTGGAGGTAAGTGAGGCAAAAATTTGCGGTGTGAATGCACGGTAACACAATACGAAGCAACAACATAACGTAACTTAAACGAACATAAACAATAGCACATGCACAACAACAGCACTATGTAATGATACATTGAACCAATGACACGCTCCCCAGAAAACATAAACACAGAACTGTTTTCCGCCTTTTCGTTTTGAAAGAGCAACGGCCAATGAGGAAACTCCAACAGTCAGCTGACCAATCCTGTAACTTCATCACTCAGTCAGTCACTCAGTCAGTCAGTCAGTGACAGACTTTTGCGTTTGTAGGGCTGGCCCTCTGCGGTCCAGCCAAAAACAGGATTCAAATAATGACCTCAGACACACACCTTTCCACTACTGTTCCATCCAATCAATAATCCCATTGATTGTAGAATACACTATTGTAGAAGGGAGAGCATTACACACACACACAGACACACAGACACACAGACACACAGACACACACACACACACACACACACACACACACTGCGTATTGCATCAACAAAATGGCCTTGGTTGCTTTTCAGTACAGACAAAAAAATGCCTGGGTGGTGAAAGGATGAACAGAGTTATAGAGTCAGAGGTGATGAAGAGAAACATGGCCAGAATAAAGGATGAAGAAGATAGGAAGAGGGGAATTTGGGAGTAAGGGAGAAAACTAGTTTTATCCCTTCTTTCCCTCAACCCTGTCTCCTAAAAATCCTGTTCATATACAACGAATTTGCATTGGCAAATGTGCTTTATAAGAAATATAATGCTGCCCATTACTTTTTTATAAATATTAAGAAAAAAATAAACATTTACATTAAATTTATCCGCCAAATTTTGGCGGCCAATACAAAAGAGTAATCTGCAAAATGTCTATTGTCATCTTACTTTGTTTGTTTTCCCGCAATATTTGCTTCGACAACCCAAAGCAGCATTTTAACCAGTGGGCAACTCCGGGATCTGAGAAGTGAAGCCGATGCTGAAGTGCCTTAAACTTGCATTCTTTCAAATATCCAGCAGGGGGCGACTCCTGTGGTAGCAAAAAGAAGTCTGATTGTATAGAAGTCAATGAGAAAATGAGCCTACTTCTCACTTGATTTATTACCTCAGTAAACATTGTAAACATGAGTTTATGGTCTCAATCGCTAGTTTCAAGTCTTCTTCAATACAGCATGATGTTCATTTAGTAAATTATGGTACCATTTAGAGTCAAATAGACCATAAAGCAGGGGATGCTTTAGGGCGTGGCTACCTTGTGATTGACAGGTCGCTACCACGGCGTTGTCCTTGTTTTCATCGTAGAACTTTAACCCTTTCACAGTGTGATTTCAGTTCATTAAAGTTAATAGTAAAATTTTTGGTTGCCTGAAAATATCTTATTCAGTGTTCAGTTGTACTTAGCTCCACCCTCTTGTGTCACTTCCGGTTGCAAAAAAACAACATGACGACGGCCAAATACCAAGATGATGACAGACAAAATGCTGAACTTGAGGTTCCAAAACGGCAAACCAATGGGTGATGTCACGGTGACTATACGTCCACCTTTTACAGTCTATGCTTTTAATGGTTACTAGTGCAGTGCCCGTTTGGGGCATAATGGCCGTTTGGAGTGCATGCCCAATCGGAATGGACCAATTGCTTGGCCCCCTGGTAGTGCTGCTTGCTTGCAGCGTTCTTGAGAGCTACTCGTCGCTTGTTGACTCCAGAGAAGTGAAGAAGAGTTCGTTGTAACGTTAGTATATCGCTAAAGTGAACTGCAGTCACTGAGCAAATTGCACCAAATTCGACACTGAACGTCCTTGGCTCCCAAGCAATAATGTTACGCCCGCCAAATGTGAAGTAGATCAGATGAAAGGTTCTCGAGATATGCAAAGGACATGCACACATACAGAGATTCCTTGCTTTATAGTAAGATATTTAAGACTTCAAAATGTTTCAGAACAAAGTTTCAGGCTTGTCAGATTGTTGAACCCAGTCCGAACCCCCCATTCCCCCACATATTTCCAATGTCAGAACTAGAGGGGGCTTCATCCGACAATTTTTGCAACTTACTCTGAGCAGGCAATCCGGCAAACACACTCACTCATGCAGTGATTGGTGAGGTGTATACAAGTGAGAAAGTATGCAGGATTTATCCGTCAAGCTCCCTTTTATTCATTCTTCATACAGTTTCTGTCACTTTTCTTGTACACAAGTGAGTGCACCATTACCCCATTTGTATAATTCATCGCTTCTCACCCCTCTCTATTAGTGCAGGCCAATTGGAACAAGAACACATGGCTCCCAAAGTGTTTGGACAACATGTACTATTACTCGTTATTTCAAAGCCTACCGATCCCTTTAGGCTACTCAAAGCAGTCGGTTAACACAGCTACTGTATAACCAGTATTTTTTTATAAAAACAATGTATGTCAATGTGAAAGGGGTCGTTTGTAGTGATGTACCTACAGAGAATTATCATCCACATCTGCGGCTCCCCTTCCCTCCTCCTCCTAAACCAATTTGTGAGTTTCAGCTCATTGTTTAGCCGTCCGGCCGTAACTTTACTGTTTTGGTTCACCCTCACCACTTTCACAATGTCGTTTCCTGCCCCAGCAGGCAACTGTTTTCAGCCAAAAAGCCTTAAAAACCAACCGTACACTACCTGATCAGCAGTAAACAGCAGAAAGACACAGTTTAGTGACTAGCTGGTGAACATAGTGGAGCATTTAGATGCTCTAAAGAGCCAGATATTTCCCTCAGAGGAGTTGGTGGAAACCAAAAACAGAGCTAAAAGAGAGTGAATATTGGACTTATATTCATCATGTGGACACAACAGAAAGATCATGGCTTTGGTCAAATATTGAAAAAGTCAGCGGTTAACTGAAGGACATGTTACATTTTCAGTTTTCAAGCAAAACCAGGAGCTGAACAAAATTGTTTTGGTAGCCTAAACTTAAACGACCAGTGTGAAACAGTTATGGGGATCTATTGGCAGAAATGGAATATAATATTAATAATAGGGCTGTCAATCGATTAAAATATTTAATAGCAATTTACCCCATGATTGTCCATAGTTAATCACGATTATTCGCAAATGAATTGCACATTTTGAATCAGTTCAAATTTTACCTTAAAGAGAGATTTGTCAAGTATTTAATACTCGAATCAACATGGGAGTGGACAAATATGCTTGCTTTATGCAAATGTATGTATACATTTATTATTGGAAAATCAATTAACACAAAACAATGACAAATATTGTCCAGAAACCCTCACAGGAACTGCATTTAGCATCAAAAAATTCTCAAAATCATAACATGGCAAACTGCAGCCCAACAGGCAACAACAGCTGTCAGTGTGTCAGTGTGCTGACTTGACTATGACTTGCCCCAAACTGCATGTGATTATCATAAAGTGGGCATGTCTGTAAAGGGCAGACTCGTGGGTACCCAGAGAACCCATTTTTAGTCACTTATCTGGAGGTCAGAGGTCAAGGGGACCCCATTGAAAATGGCCATGACAGGTTTTCCTTGCCAAAATTTAGCGTAAATTTGGAGCGTTATTTAGCCTCCTTTGCGACAAGCTAGTATGACATGGTTGGTACCGATGGATTCCTTAGGTTTTCTAGTTCCATATGATGCCAGTATCTTCACTCTAGCTTTAAAACACCTAATAATCGTAAGTCACTTTAATGCGAAATTAGCGGCGTCAAAAAGAATTTGCATTAACACATTATTATCGTGTTAACTTTGACAGCCCTAATCAATTAGTATGTTTTCTTTAGTGTACAATCACCTGATAACAATAATTGTGTTTCTGTTACCTCAGAATGAGCCGTTTATATCTACATAGGGAGCGGGTCCGCCACGTTTCAACAAAAGCCCAGAACGAACAAACCAAACTCTTTTAACTTTTACTGCTTGGGCCGGAGACGATAACGTTACCCGCTGACGTCGCCGCCCCACACTGGACCTTTTACAACATGCAGGACAACTTGTACTTTGTTCCGCTTGTCGAAATAAAGGTAACAATTGAGGGAGCCAAACTGAAACTGGATAATTCTGTCTTCTAGGTATGGTATGTTTTTTTTTTTGTGTAAAGGCATTGGTAATTTACAATGCTCATTTTCAGGTTCATACTTGTATTTTGTGTGTCTATTAGAACATGTTTACATGCTATAATGTTAAAAAAAAACTTTATTTTCCTCACACTGTCTGCCCTCTGTCTGAAACACTCCATTTTAGTGCATTTCAACGGAAATGCAACGGTATTGCCTTGTAGGCAACAGTTTGGGTCCATGTTTACTTCCTGTCAGCTGATGTTATTTACATTAGTGCAAACGGATATAAACTGGGACACATTTAGAATGTTTATATTTAAAACCGTGTAATGGTCTAAATATTGTATATTTATGACATCACAAATGGACAGAAATCCTAACGGCTTGTTTCAAACGGACAATGTCTGAATACGGGCTATGTGTATTTCTCCGTATATTGAGCGTTTTGATAGTTTAACAGGATTTATACAACACTTAAACCTGTTTTATAATATGAAAGACCTGAAAATCTCACTTTTTACAATATGGGACCTTTAAGTTTTTTGTAGCCTTAAATGAACACTGAACGCCTTCAGAGGCCAATGCCAAAGAAAGGATGTGGTGATCTCGACTCCTCTCCTGCAGTGTCACCTCACTCTAGCTGGGTGGTGGGAGCCCGGCCCGGCATCCTCCGTGACAGAAACCATCTATGACAGATTGTATTGAGTCACAGAAGCTAGTGGAACAGCAAGCTAGCCCGGGGGGGCTTTATTACGTTTCTATTACGTTTCCTCCAAAAAACATATTTGGAAAATCAAGTTAGATATGTATGTCTCTTAAAGGAAGTGTCTTCCTCTATTCTTGTTCTCCCTCTGTCCTCTTTCTCTCTTGTACATGCTTGTTTTTGTTTCTCACACATCATCTTCACCTTTACTGCTCTGGCATTGTCGTGTAGTTTCTCACCTCTTACGTTGTTCCATCTAACACCAATAACACCAAGCACACGTCTGTCTTGGTCTCTGCTGTATGTGCCCTTCCACCTTTATATATATTCTCCACTCCAAAGCTCAAGGATGGTCATGTCAGTGTCTTCTCCACTCGTTCTAACAAACAATCTCTCACTCTCCATTGCACATTTCCCTGTCTGTCCTTGCAGTCCATAGATCATCTAAGGAAGTCTACTGTATTTGCAGTCCATGTGAATTCTAATCCTTCTCCACGCACATCTAACATTTCAGATGTCAGGAAGGCCATAGAGGTTACCCTTGAGGAAGATACCGCTACTCTCTCTGTCGTTCCCCCACAGTCAGAGGAAATCATCACATGAAGATACTCAGCTTATATGTAAGACCTGTGTTAAACTTTCCTGCAGGCTATTGGCTTTCAAACTGAACTCTATTACACGAAGAAGAAAAAGGAATAGTAAATGTGTCAACCTTTAGTCAACCTGAAAGAACAATTCAGGGCCAATCGAAATCCCCGAAAGAAAAACCGTACATTTGCAACACTCCCCTCAGGCTAAAGGCTGGCACACACTAAAATATTTTTCAAATCTTAAGCAACAGTGGGTAGAATAGGAGCAAATATGATTAAAGCTATTTTTATAAAAAACGGTCACTGTATCCTGAGAGCAGTGCATGAGACCGGTAATCTGAAAAAAATCATGTGCCTCTGTGTCCTCCGGTGTCCTCCGGTGCTCCTAACGGCATCTGCAAGATTTCACAGACCGGAGGAAAACAAGCAGTAAGAGCCGAGCTGGAGCTTTGCGGTCTCCGAGCAGCTATCAATCACTCGAAAACTCCGATCAAGCTGTCAAACTAGGCAGCGTTGATGAAATATTAATCAATATTCTGTTACTGAAATGACTATTTCTCGCATAAAATGTTTTCAGATACATCTTGTAGTGTACTGTTTAGCTGTAAAATGAGACCACCAGCGGGAGCAAACGTTCTCATGTTATATTTCTCTAACAATGATGTTGAACTGGGCTCAGCAGGGCGAATCTCTATGGGATTTTATTCTGTGCATATAGCACTTTTATATAATCTGGTGTATTTTAGACATAACATCATAAGGCATTTCGGCAGGGCTTATGTAACATTACAGTTAAAAGGGAGGCTTAGAACTGGAGTAACTGTATGTAGAGTTCCAGCAGTCACAACAGTTATATGCAAATATTAAGAGCTAGAAGAGAAATGACAGTGTAGATGAGGAAGGCACGAGTAGTAGAGTTTATTCCTTGGTCTCTCTCTCGCAATATTTTGCCGTGGCTCGTCTTCCATCTCCCTGATTTCATTCTGAAGATGTTTCCTTCCTCAAGCTTTCTTTCCTCTCGTCTCTCACGAAAACCCCATCCGACTTCAATTCCACCCAATCCTCTGTATACCCCTCAAACAACATTTTCTCTTGTTTGGAGTTTGAATAGAGCAGCAGCGAGTCAGCAAAGCGCATCTGAAATAACAATGAGAGGTACTCGTAAGCATATGCAACCAGTTCAAATCCACTACTCTGGTTGCCTGGGCAAGTGTGAACATATGATCAGAAATATGCCATGGACGACAACAGACATCCATCTCAACAAGTCACTTATATTAATTTTATATTAGTATAAAAATTCTTTAACCCCTCAAAACGCCCGACGGCTCGGGACTAACTAACGCTACGAAGTTGTGCTAAATTTTGGCGAGGAAAAAGGTGATTTTCAAAGGGGTCCCTTGACCTCTGACCTCAAGATATGTGGATGAAAATGGGTTCTATGGGTACCCACGAGTCTCCCCTTTACAGACATGCCCACTTTATGATAATCACATGCAGTTTGGACAAAACACATGCAGGTTTTTAATGCAGTATAAATGTGTTATTTTCTCCTATTCTAAAATGGTGTATTTTGAATATTTCTGCATACTGGGGTCTTTAAACAGTTTATGAATCACAAAAATTGTGTATCACTGGAAAGCTGAGACGCTTGTGGATCCAATGAGCCCAACTGTATTCATATGTGATGATGTTAGTCCCCATAGTAGCTATTTCATTGTAGTGAGACCATTTTATGAAACTTGACCTCACTGTATAAAATGACCTGTGTTGACCTCTAGGATAGTCACAGCCTCATGAAACGTTACAGCCACAAACTAGAGACCTAGAGCATTCTAGGGATGGATGGCTTTCCTAGCTAGATTGACAATAAGGGGGTTTTTGAGCAGTTTCAAGAAACAGAAGCGATCGCTATCCAATCGGCGAAAAATGCAATTCTTGAAGAATTCTCCAAATGTCGAAAGTTTTTGATACCGAATCACAGCATGACTTTTTCTATGGTGTTCCTCAATCTCTTGGTGTCTTAATGTGGTATTTTGGAGAGATTATAGATAATTTTTAGCAATTCTTGAGTTGTAAAAAATGTGTAGACCAAATCTGTGTAACAAATGTTATCAACCCAAAAATTGCTGCAACAATTAATGAGACATAATACAGCACAGGGATGACCATCACAAACTTATATCATCATGTTCTATGCTCTTATAGACTTTCACTATTTATTTTAATTAATTTATTAATTTGTATTTCTTATTAATGACTAGAACATTTTGACACACAGTGCTGAGCTGCACCTCAAATTAATCGTCAGGTTCCCAGCTTTCAGATGATGTACACCACTTCTATGTGACATCTACTGCTGACTATTTATCTCCCCCTGAACATCCCCTGTCCCCTACCACTTGGCGGAATAGTAAGGGGTTAATTAAAGGGAGTATCTAAGAAACAATCTCATTCATGATTAATTTCCCCAAAATTCTTTGAACAAGTTCATTTGCATTGGGAAAAAGCTAAATCATCATCCATTTCACAGAGTTTTGTGTTTTCCGAAAAGAGTTCTTGAGGCTCGAGACTGGAATAAAAAGGCTCTGTGAGACGGATATGTTTTGCTGTGAAAGCTTCATGGGGTTTAAAGCCATTGTTTCCTTTGTCTCTCGCTGACTCTGCCGCTCAGAATAATCACAAACTTTGTGTTATTGTTGCTGCACGGCTGTGGAGAAATGGCTTGAATACATGTGCCTCCTTCAGTTCCTAGCTTCACACTAATGGCAAAGTCTCGTCGCCTACTTTATTCTTTTTCTCTTCACCTTGCTTTATATCAAAGTGATAAAGTTTATGCCGCTTGCACCTACAGGGGGTTTGTGAGGAGGTTTAGCCCTCCTTCACGAGTGTTGAGGTGTGATATATAGTTTGTGCATCCTCTGAGGGGCTCTGCAATGATGTTGCCTCTCCTTCCCTACTTTTTTTCTTTTTCCTCCTGTCTCATGTCGGCTCTTTCTCTCCTGCTCTTGACTGCCGGCTGATGCCGTTATGTATGCTGCCGGGGGGCCCGCTGCACATTGTTCTGCCTCTACCTCTTCTCTGCAAATATTTTGGCCTTTGAGCTGAGAGCAAGAGGCCCAGGGGTGAGCAGATGAGGAAGAAGCGAGGAAGAAAAGAGGGGGGAGATGAGGCTAGTGAGTGGTGGTTTGGGGACAGAGTGAATGGAATGAAAAAAAACAGGGGGGGAGAATGTTCTTCTTAATGTTTTAGAGTTGCTGAAATGAGAAGATGAGATAGTAGAAAAAAGGGGGAAAAGCCTTCTTCCTCTCCTCTTGTGTAAAGTTTCCTGTGAATCACCATGTAAGGCTCTGGCAGCAGTGATTGATGTCTGGGACGTGGAGCGTACAGTGGCTCAGTGTATTCTCATATTATAGTTTTAGCAGCAGAGGTGTTGGACTTTGTAGTGGCTAGACAGGAGGAGTGTGTTGTCTGAGATGGAGGAACTGTTGATTTTATATTAGGGCTGTCAATCGATTCAAATATTTAACCAAATCAAATGATGTCCATAGTTAATCACGATTAATTGCAAATTAATCGCACATTTCATATCTGTTCAAAATGTACCTTAAAGGGAGATTTGTATTAGTATTCAATACTCTTATCAACATGGGAGTGGGCAAATATGCTTGCTTTATGCAAATGTATGTATATATTCATTATTGGAAATCAGTTAACAAGACAAAACAATGACAGATATTGTCCAGAAACCCTCACAAGTACTGCATTTAGCATTAAAATATGCTCAAATCATAACATGGCAAACTCAAGCCCAACAGGCAACAACAGCAACCCAAAACTGAATGTGATTATCATAAAGTGGGCATGTGTGTAAAGAGGAGACTCGTGGGTACCCATAGAACCCATTTTCATTCACATATATTGGGGTCAAAGGTAAAGGGACCCCTTTGAAAATGTCCATGCCAGTTTGGAGCATTACTTAACCTCCTTCGCCAGTTACAACATAGTATGACATGGTTGGTACCATTGGATTCCCTAGGTTTTTTTAGTTTCAACTCGTTTTGGGGTCATTGTGGCCAGAGCTGGATGTTGGTATATGCAGCATGTATATTCTGCTCCGGTCTAGATTTTCTGTGTATGTCTATGAGTACAACCCAATCTCATGGGAAGGCATATAAATAGCACAACATTTTAAGGACATGTCATGATGATGCATTTTTAGGCTTTTGGCTTGCAAGTCAAATAACGCCACACCATTACCATGAAATGGTTGTGGCTATTTTTAGGCAACAAAACTACGATAATGGCCGCAGTTAGGTTTCGGCAACAAAAACACTTAGTTAGGTTTAGCAAAAACATCATAGTCGGGGTTAAAATATGTTCATAAACTAAGTATAATATGTACGTAAACACCGTAACCACGGAAACACGTCACTAACGCAACTTCAAAATAATTGAACAGCACTTTGGGACACTTTGTATTCTACGTCACTAGCTCTGAGCATAGCATGTTCATGCCGATCCATCCGATAATTGTTGAGATATTTCACTTAAAATACATACATGTCAATCTCATGGTGGCGCTAGAGGTTCACCAAAGTCAGTAGGATTCATAATCTAGGGACCATAAGTGTCTGTAGAAAATATCAGGGCAATAGTTGTTAAGTCTATAACAAAGTGTTGGACCAACCAGCCACCATTGCCATCCCTGGAGCCACACTGCTGGCATAGCTAAAAATGTAAATTCCAAAAGTGACTGTTACCTTTTGGTGGCAACAAGTAACAGACCAAACAATGTGATCTTAGTGTAGTTTGAGCCTTATTTTACATATAATTGGGCTCATTGGGACCTTATTATCATGTCCCCAAGTACGGAAGAGGTGGATATTACAAAAAATGCATTATACAGGGGGAAAACAACAATCGGATGCTGCTATAAAAATAATACAACTTCAATGTATTTTACCTTATGCAAACTCAAAGCATAATTTTCTTGTAAAGAGTCCAAATAAAACCATATCTGTAGTGTAGCCTTGTCTTTCCTTCAGCTTGAGTGCTCTTTGGGATCTGACAATATTAGCCTTGGGAACTTAGAGGAAAACATAATGGTGCAAAAAATACTTGAACTTGAAACAGAATATGAGAGGTTTGAATCGGTCAGCCTCCCAAAGACCTGACCATGGCCTTGAAAATGCCTTGATTAAATGAGTAAAAAGATTGGTCAAGTTATTCTGTAAGAATTATATTTTATTGCTGTGGAACACTATAATTGAGGTCTTACCATTTTGTATTTGGTCAAGCTCGAGTTTTCATTACTTTAGGACCTGTGAACACATGTTCAAGTAGAATGCAAATATTTTCAGACTGATGCTTATATTGAGTCTAATATTTTTCCCCAATATTCAGTAGTTTTTTTGCCCATATCAGAGCACTGTACTGAAATATTTTAATTTTGAAATATCCTTGCTTTTTTTTTTTGACTATTGTATGTACTTAATCAAAAGTGTAATTACCTAAGAGAAGGATTTGATTTGATTTTTTCTTCAGTAACAGTGCCAACTACATTAGTGTTATCTGGAGGGCTTGATTTGTTTCTTTCTCAGGACCTTGACAATGACACGTGAATCAGCGCTAACGTTAGCAAGAAGGGCTAACTAGCATCCGCTGGAGCTGAAGTTGACATCGCGTTTGACAAGCACCAAGCTTAGATGCTGTTCCCACAAATATGTCTCAAAACAGCTTTATTCTCTTTTGAAAAATGGAAAAACAACTGCACTAAAGCTGCATTTATGGGTCCTTACACTGCATGTTATCCCCGTGTTGGTGTAGCGGTGCACAGAATGATGTCCAGCAGCCTCAGTCTGGTGCTACACATTTATTTAAGATGTTCTGCAAAATGTAAAATAATACTTTAGGTTGACAATCGCTACACATTGTATTCTGCTTCCATCTTGTACACAGAGATTCTCATTATCTCACTTATCCACAATAACAGTAACAAAATGCCAGAAATGCACAAAATCAAAGATTACACCATCTCTCAAATCTTTAGAGGGTAATATATCAAAATACTTCCTGTTCAGATAACCTCAGCTCAGCAGCATAACACCATATTTCTTATATTTCTTAATAAACAGTAAACAACAACATAAACAATAGTCATATCAAAAGGCTAATATGAGCAACGGGAGGGCTCCCTCACATGAGGGCTCATTGTCAAAGCTCCCAGCGCCCCGCGCTACTACTAATGTTACTACCATGGCGGCTGTAACCCTCGTATTAGCTGCTAGCTAACTGGCTAAATTGAAGCAGCAAAACAGACGCTAACACACGCTAAACATTCACAGAACTGAACACAGTGTCACCGAAGTACAGTGTAAACATCGCCCTAACACAGAAATTCTAAATAACATCACCAGCTTACCTGCAAAATGTAAAATAATGCTTTAGGTTGACAATCGCTACACAGTGTATTCTGCTTCCATCTTGTACACAGAGATTCTCATTATCTCACTTATTCACGCAGGACTTCCCTGTGATGCTGGCAATAAATAACACTGTACCCTAAATTATAACCACATTGAACACTTTCTTCTTATAAACACATATGAAGCATGACAAACTCTCTTCACTTGCATTACACCCAAGAAATGGTTCTGTTTTATAACCTACACATGACTGATTATGCCACATTGGCGTTGGTTTACTTCGGGTTCTCTGGTTTCCTCCCACAGTCCAAAGACATGCAGGTTATGTTAATTGTTGACTCTAAATTACCGTGAATGGTTGTCTTTCTCTATGTGTCAGCCCTGTGATAGTCTGGCGTCCTGTCCAGGGTGTACCCTGCCTTTACCCAGCGGTTACAGATAATGGATGGATGGATGGATTTCCGTACACAAAAAGTGAGGAATATGCAAATTTCAGTTTCACTACCTAAAGACTGCTTCTGCCACTTCTTTAACTGTGTATTTGCCTACTGCTACACTGCTCCCACTTTTAAGCACCACAATAATGTTGGAATGTACCCAAATGATTAAGCTCAAGAGCCTCCATAGTCTGACAAATGTTGAATTCATCACCAGTGTCACACAAAAATATCGACATGGTGGAATACTCTTCTAACTATTAACTGTATAAAAGACTGTGCTCATGTTTCACTGCTTGACATCTCTGGTCTATAAAGAGTACCAGGAAATGACCCCTTGACAATATACCATGAGATCAAGCAAGAGAGAGAGAGAATTAGAGAAAGAAGGGGAGGGCGTTGAATGTCTTTCTTGCTTCCCCCTTTCTGTTCTATAAAGAGTTTGAAGGAAATTGGAAATTACCTTCTACAGTCCAACCAACCTGTCATCGGCCTGACTAATGAGCTGTCCATTGGTGTCAAAGAGCAGTGGATCAAGAACCATGAAAAATACATTTAAAAAGTGCAGCTCATCGCCGTCAGTTACGAGGGTTCCCTCGGATATGCTGTAATTCCAAAGTAATTTGCCATGTGACTAAAACACATCTTTAACCTAGCAGGCTTTTAGGCAGAATCATGCAAAATAAGCTATAACCTATAAAGAGGATTCTACAGCCCGTTCTCATTCCCATCCGCGTCAATATTAAATGCTCAGAGAAAGTGCTGTGGTGACGTAGTTTAAAAAGCGAAAGAGATACAAACGGCGGGGTGGGAGGGGAGGTGGATGGGTCCAACAAACACGAGGCTTGGAGCCCGCTGTCCGTGTCCCGCGCTTCACATTACAATCAGCTGTCCGTTCATGTCCGTGTTCACAATGTTCAGTGTCATTTTCACTGTACAAACGTAGTAGTTTTAAGCCCAACCGTGTAGTTTTTTCCTAAACCTAACTATAGTGATTTTATTATCATAGTGTGTGGTTCACCGCGACCGAAAAGTGACGCCAAGGGTTCTGACAAAGCATCGGTATTAGTGCTGTCAAAAATATTTAATCGTGATTAATCACATGATTGTCTATAGTTAATTGCGCATTTTTTATCAGTTCAAAATGTACCTTAAAGGGAGATTTGTCAACTATTTAATACTCATATCAACATGGGAATGGCCAAATATGCTGCTTTATGCAAATGTATGTATATATTTATTATTGGAAATCAATTAACAACACAAAACAATGACAAATATTGTCCAGAAACCCCCACAGGTACTGCATTTAGCATGAAAAATATGCTCAAATCATAACATGGCAAACTGCAGCCCAACAGGCAACAACAGCTGTCAGTGTGTCAGTGTGCTGACTTGACTATGACTTGCCCCAAACTGCATGTAATTATCATAAAGTGGGCATATCTGTAAAGGGCAGACTCGTGGGTACCCATAGAACCCATTTTCATTCACATATCTTGAGGTCAGAGGTCAAGGGACCCCTTTGAAAATGACCATGCCAGTTTCTCCTCACAAAAATTTAGCTAAAGTTTGGAGCGCTTTTTAACTAGTTTCATATGATGCCAGTATCTTCACTCTAGCTTTAAAACAGAGCCACTACAACCTCCAGAAGATCGCGTTAACGCGTTAAAGAAATTAATAACATTAAAACTAATTTGCCTTAACGTGTTATTATCGCCTTAACTTTGACAGCCCTAGTCAGTATATGTCGAGTTGAGATGAGAACGCGTTGGATTCTATGAGCTTGCACCGAGTCAAAATTGTGAAGACACAGAAACATTTTTAGATTCAGCGAACAGTAATTTACACTTTCCGAGGGTATAATTATCTCTGAAGTCCATCGCAAATAAATGTACATACAGGTAAATCTATTTAGAAACCATAGAAAAAAGACGCTTTTTATAACACAAGATCTTGCCTGAGAATCATCTTCGTTTTAGGTTTTCATCAGTGTCAAAGTAATCCAGTGATAGTTGCCTGTACGCCCATGGGTACAGGAACCACTAACAGCTAATTTGGCATACTTTGAATAGTGCCAGTTTTCCAAAATGTACTTGACTTTGGAAACCCCTGGTGTAGGTGATTGCTTCAAAAGTTTTTTGATAGACAGGTAGACAGAAGATAGACAGGTTAAGAGTGGAGATGTAGAATCATTTAAATGCTGAGCCTCTGGAACAGCATAAAACAGCATCAACATCTGAAGAGTTGATCACACATTCTGAGCAATATGAATGATGAATCACTAACAACTGTGCAAACTCTATATCTTCAGAAATTCTCAACACCCTAAGATAAGATCAGACACTAACATTTTGGCATCTCCCTAACATATCACAAACATTCATGCACAAGTACCACATTGTATTAGGGTGATAAACAGCAAGTCTGGGTAGGAATATCCACTTGTACATATGATGTTTAACTTGAACAGATGATGAGCAACGTCTCAAAGTTTGAGCCCACATTTGTCAAAACTTCAGTCATTATTATATCTCCACACATAAGGGATCAAACCTGGTACTGTCTAATTATGGGACTGTCTCCCTAACCACCAGGCTAATCCAATGCCTGATGCATTAAACATGGCCAGCAGGTCTAGAAATTAATATAGCAGAGCCACTGAAAAGAAAGTTTGAGCACTCATTTTTGGAAACATTTTTTTTGGACTCTTTTCATGTGTCTGTAAATGTCTGTGAGTGTGGCTGTGTGTGAGTGTGTGTGTGAGCATGTCTCGGCCACTAAAGGTTATATTTACCATTTGTCTGGGTTTCGGGAGAGGCAGAGGGCAACTGGGGACAACAGTGTGGACCACTAGAATTCTGATGGTTGTGGACGATCAGACACACACACACACACACACAACAAAAAAGGTGTTTATCGGGGATTTAATCAAATGTCAGGACTGATGCCGTCACGCTGTGAATACAGAGCGTATAGGCTTGGAAAGATGGGAATGAATGGGGGGATGAAAGTGGATCAATAGGGATGAATGTGTGTTGGATAAGAATCAATGGGAATGAATGGAGATGCATGAGGACATGTCCCCATTATAATGTCACGAACAGTTGACTGCCTACAAAAGAACCAGAGAGGGGACATGAATCATCATCAGTTAAAGGGGTACTATGTCATCTATGGCTGTTAAAGACCTCTATTAGCAACCATTGGGGACTGCAACAATATTGTTACCTCCGCCAAGGCCGAAGGCCTAGGAAGGAGGTTATGTTTAGCTGTTATGAGGCACCAGTGCTAACCACTGCACCACCATGCAACAGTTTTAGAATACAAATAGTTCCAATTGCATCTAAGAGTACAAATGGTAGTAAGCATTATGCTTAATCGGTGTTACGATTATGATGGGGTCCTTGGGAAATTGTCGTTTAAGGGGTCACTGGCCCCAAAAACATTGAGAACGCCTGTCTTAAGGTATGTATTAAGCTTATTATGTTAATTTGTCTGCCCCCAGATGGCCAAAAATCTAATTAATGCAGCTTTAAAACTAAAATATGTTTGATGGTAAGTTGTTACTCAACGTAAAAGCTGTTTTTGTAACTGTAACAACTTTGGAAAATGAGAAGGCTGTCATAATTTGGGAATAGAGCTGGATTTTGTGATTGAGTGATGAGGGTCACTAACATATTGATGTGTTGAACCAGCCATACAACACTGGGTCTAAAGAACAGAATATAATCGTCTGCTGTGGTCCATTTCACCTCTGCACTCCCGCCATGACTCAGGTAACTCCCACAGTAATCCTGCTCACTAGACTGTAGTAGCCAGCTGACTTCAGTGACACAGCTTTAATTGGTACATTTAGTATGATTAATCACTACCTAATCAGATTTGCATATATAATGGCTTTGGGTCAACCAGTTGTGAGTGCGTGTGCCGTCCAAAATAGAAGAACCATGCTGTGTGTTAATGATCATCAGTCCAGTCTGGTCAGCTAAGCCTCTCTTGAGTCCTGCCATGATAAATGTGTCAGCCGAAATGTCAGCTGAGGCGGAAGACACTTTGACAAAACTGAAACTAACCACAGGCATGAAATCAATGAAGTGTTTCCAGAGTGTTCGCTGCGGCGATTGTCCACACCTAACAAGTGATTAGACTCATGTCCAGTTGAAAAGAAACAGTCACAGCCTCATGTTTTCTCTCTTTGAAAGCCACTAATTGAGTTAGTAATCTTGGTGTTAACGTGGATTCAAATCTACACTTTTAATTGCCCAACCAAAAGTGTACAAACTATCTTAAAAACACTCTAGTATGAGTCAGAGGATTCAGGCAAGACTTAGAAAAAAACTTCTCCATTCTTTTATGTCCCTCAGGTTGGATTATTGTAACTATTGTCTTTTTCTGGTCTCCCCCAAAAAGGCTCTCAGCTCATTCACAATGCATGCTGCTGCTAGCCTCCTGACGGTGAAGAACACTAAAGCAACACACTAACTTTAAGCTCTCTGCACCTACTTCCTGTGAGTCATAGAATGAAGTTTGAAAGTGTTGCTACCAAAGTTCCAACAGTGAGTCCAATAGTGATGATAGATGTGTGCGAGCGGCAAGTTTCCTATGTTCCACAAGCTCACTTAGCTTTTTTTAGTCTAATAAATAAACAACTCTGTTAGATGCCACAATCACATAAACTAGGGCTGTCAAAGATAACAGGATAATAATGTGTTCACACAAATTTGGTTTAACGCCACTTAATTTCTATAACGCATTAACGCAACTTGCGATTTTTAGGTTGTTGCGGGCTCAGTTTTAAAGCTTACTGGCATCATATGGAACTAGAAAACCCAAGGAATCCACTGGTAACAACCATGTCATACTAGCTTGAGGCTAAATAACGCTCCAAACTTACACTACATTTTGGGGCTGAACGAGAGTCACGCTGTACGAGAGTGGCACTGAACAAGAGTCTGAAAAAGAGTTGCACTGAACAAGAGTCTGAACAAGAGTCGCGCTTAACGAGAGTCGCGCTGAAGGCGAGTCTGAACAAGAGTCGCGCTGAAAAAGAGTCTGAACAAGAGTCACGCTGAACAAGAGTCTGAACAAGAGTTGCGCTGAACAAGAGTCTGAACAAGAGTTGCGCTGAACAAGAGCCTGAACAAGAGTCGCGCTGAACGAGAGTCTAAACAAGAGTCTGAACAAGAGTCGCGCTGAACGAGAGTCACACTGAAAGAGAGTCTGAATGAGAGTCACACTGAACAAGACTCTGAACAAGAGTCTCAACAAGATCTTGAACATGTGTTGCGCTGAACGAGAGTCTGAACAAGAGTTGCACTGAACAAAAGTCTGAACAAGAGTCTCAACAAGAGTTTGAAAATGTGTCGCGCTGAACGAGAGTCGCGCTGAATGAGAGTCTGAACGAGAGTCGCGCTAAACGTGTGTCTGGAGCAGCAGCTCTCGGAAGTCAACGTGGCTCTTATGCACAACTAAGCATCCACCGTACAGAAGCAGACTTTTGAATTCACTCCCACGTGTGAATCGAGTTAACACGTTCCTCTTTAAGAGTCATTCAAAAAGAGTGATTTGTTTGTGAATCTAACGTCACCAGAGTCCAAATACAAGCTAATAAACTGCTGAACTATTCCTTTAACTCCTAAGTTATTGCCTGTTAATTAAAATTGATTAATTCATTATTAGAATTTAAAACATCTGCTGTCTCCTCCATATGGTCTGCTGTGTCATAACGGCAGCTTCTTAATAATAATGTCACTTCTCGAAGAGTTAGGCTTTCTTATTAAGATGCTTTTATCACTTAATATATTCCAGTATCTCTGTATTGATCCCATCCTGTCAAACTGTGATAAAACAGTCTTTGTGTTGTACCCCTTAACACTCACACTCACACATACACATATGTATAGCGTTAAGCTGTGAAACACATCCTAATGCAGATCATATCTTGACAGAATTCAATTTCCCATCTGAAATTAAAACCCTTTGCGGGCCGTAATTGCTCTGAAATTGATAGCAGGAAGTGAAGTGGGAGCTGGTGTGGCGTGTACTTTCCCTCACTGATGTGGTTGTCTTATTTAGCTGTAATATGAACTTTATGGATGTTAAAAAAAGAGACCCATACAAGACAGAGAGAGAAGAGTGGGGGAGCTAAAGCCTTATTAGCTTTTCCTTGAGATTACAGGCGGAAAAGCAGAGCGTTTGGCTGAGGCTGTAGGCAAATTAAAAATCTGCCACGGAGGAGGAGAGGAGGATACGATGTAGAGAGAAAATGGAGCAGGGCAGAGCTACAGTAGAGAGAGCTACAGAGAGCTAGTCAGGCTAGGAGGGATTAGCCAAAATGACAATGTCAGAGGGCCGAAGAAGAGAACACGGCAGAAACGGCAGCTTTAAAGTGACCACAGTATCATGAACACTTCTACAGTGTAACGCATCCAATTCAGAAGCCCTGCCATAAAGCTTAACCCTTAAAGTGATGTAAGAAAAGCTTAATTCTCCTCTATTGTAATCTCAGAATCAGAATAAGGTTTAATGCCAAGTGGGTTTTTTTACTTACAAGGAATTTGCCTTGGGGTTTGGTGCATACAATAAACATATTAAGAAGAAATAAAAATACAGGCAAAGTACGGCATAAGTCAAGAACATAAATGTAGAATAGAAAATTACAATAAAATGATGCAAAGTATACTATGAACAAGACTAGGTCAAAACCAAATATATGGCTGGACCGTGTATGGTCAGTATGTGAATTTGTGGCTAAATTGTTACACGAATAGTCAGTGGTCATGTCTATAATGTTAAATCCAGCAGTACATGTACACTAGGCCCGCCAAGTACACTAGTGGACGTGCTGCTCAACTCAACTGGCTGTTCAAGCGGTGTCGTTCCCTATCGTGGAATGCACGTTATATGTCAATCCCTGGTTTTGTGCTTGCTGTTTCAAACAGAAACAACATGGCGGCCTGCTCGTAAACTTTCTTTTATTCCGTCTAAACAATCCACCAAAATCTACGTCTGAAAACATTTTAAGGGAGAAATAGGCTATGCCACTGCTGAATCTGGTTTCACAGCTTGGTCCAAGTTTAATGAACGGACGAGACGGGCTCATCTGCATAAAGGACTGTTCCACACCTTTTCATTTTGAAAGAGCAACGGCCAATGAGGAAACCCGCCCATAATCTTTCCTGCCCACGAGAGGGACGGCAGATTGCAGCCTATCGCCGTCTCAGCAGAGCGAATTATATGCTGCAGTCTGCCGTTTGCATGTGATTGGTCCCTGGTTTTCTGATTGCCGTTTCAAACAGAAACACAATGGCGGCCTGCTTGTAAACTCTCGACGTTATTCCGTCTAAACAATCCACCAAAATCTACTTCTGAAAACATTTTTAAGAGAGAAATAGGCTATGCCACTGCTGAATCTGGTTTAATTTTAGAACTAGATCGCCTAGTTTAACAGCTTGGTCCAAGATTAATGAACGGATGGGACGGGCTCATCTGCATAAAGGACTGTTTCCCGCCGTTTCATTTTGAAAGAGCAACGGCCAATGAGGAAACTCGGCCATAATCTTTCCTGCCCGCCAGAGGCACGGCAGATTGCAGCCTATCACCGTCTCAGCAGAGCGAATGATATGCTGCGGTTTGCCCCTTGTCCTTGGCAGTGGCATACCAGATGGCGATGGAGGAGGTGAGGATGGACTGAAGCATGGCGGTGTACAAGTGAACCATCATTGTCTTTGGCAGGTTGGACTTCCTCAGCTGCCGCAGGACGTGCATCGTGTGCTGTGCTGTGCTGATTTGATGAAGGAGCTGATGTTCAGTTCACTACTTGAGGTCCTGGGTGATGATGCTGCCCAGGAAGCGGAAGGACTCCAAAGCGTCGAGTCACACAGGGTGATGGGGGTAGGTGGGGGGCTCTGTTCTTCAGCAAATCCATAACCATCTCCAGTCTTTATAGAGTGTTAATGTCTCCCTGTTAACGTCCCTCTGTATGATGGAGCGGATCAACGTTGTGGTGGGGGAGGGGGGCTTGGTCTTGTTCAAGGTCGTAGTTTGTAGCGCTTCCGGAATTGGATTGCAATATATTACATAGGGTTAATGTGTGTCCACCCCCAAGGACACTTCCACTTAAGCCATTTAATCAAGTGTAGTAATTAGTCTCCCATTCAGTCTTAAAATCTTCATTTACTTGATTAAAACAAGGGCAGAATAAATCCGCCCATGAGGTGAGAAAACTTTACTCGTTTCCGATACAAATCAACTCGTATAAACAATTTGCTTGAATAAGGTGCTTTCTGATTTCTTGGTGATGTGATCAGCAATGACGTCAGAAACAAGCGGGATTTCTCTATGGAATTGGTCCATTGTTTATCTAGTCTTACACAAGGTGAGTTCATTTATAAAGTGCACTTCTTAAACAAAAGCAATTTAAAGTGTTTTGAATGAGGGAAACAATATTAAATAAGAGATATAGATTAGAAAATGCTTAAAAAAAAGATTGAGAGACAGCAGATAAATCTGTTGCAGAGAGTGCAGGCTGTTACTTGCAGGGTGGATAATGGCTTTGGTGCTCTGAATCCAGCTCAACCAAAGGTTTCCTAAAAACATCATGTCAAGTCAAGTCAATTTAATTTGTATAGCCTATAATCACAAATTTGCCTCCGGGAGATTTACAGAATACAACACTCTCTGTCCTTTACAGTGCGACCCTCTCGTCGGATAAGGAAAAACTCCCCCCAAAAAAAACCTTTTAACAGGGAACAAGGAAAAAAATGGAAGAAACCTCAGGAAGAGCGACAGAGGAGGGATCCCCCTTCCTGGATGGACAGACGTGCAATAGATGTCGTGTGTACAGAGTAACAACATGATGAAAATACAACATAGACAATCCATATGACAAAAAAATAATACATATAATGTGAAGAAGGTGGTTCCAGGAGGATGTCATGTCAAGCAGCTTCCCGGTGTCGCCAAACAGATAGAGCCAGAGCAACACGGCCTCCTCTCCACGCCAAATAGATAGAGCCAGAGCAACACAACCTCCTCTCAACGCCAAATAAATAGAGCCAGAGCAACACAACCTGCTCTCCACGCCAAATAGATAGAGCGGGAGCAACATGACCTCCTCTCCACGCCAAATAGATAGAGCCAGAGCAACACGACCTCCTCTCCGCGCCAAATAGATAGAGCCAGAGCAACACTACCTCCACTCCACGCCAAACAGATAGAGCCAGAGCAACACAACCTCCTCTCCACGCCAAATAGATAGAGGCAACAACTAAAGGGGCGTGGTGAAGGCCAAATAAATGCTGTTCCTACACATTTTGTGTTTTTGCATCGATCCTGGTCTTTAAAGCTGAAGTAGGCGAGATTGGAGCAAATATGATTAAAAAAAAGTTATTTTTATAAAACGGTCGCTATATCCTGACAGTAGTGCATGAGACAGGTTATCTGAAAAAAATCATGTGCCTCTGTGTCCTCCGGTGCTCCTAACGGCATCAGCAGGATTTTAGAGAAAACAACCAATCAGAGCTGATCTGGAGTCTTCCGTCCAGCTGCCGTCTATGAGAGCCGGCTGTCAATCACTCGTGAACTCGGATCAAACAGTCAAACTAGGCAGCGCTGATCAAATATGAATCAATATTCTGTTACTCTCGCCTCAAATGCTCCCAGAAACATCTTGTAGTGTACTGTTTAGCTGTAAAATGAGAAAGTTTGTGACCCGGCAGCCATGTTGAGATCTGTGGAGGAAATACCAAGCACCGCCCACCAGCCGCAGCACAGCCAATAGGAACGTTCTCTCTCAGAACACTTGAATTACAATATGCCGAAAGGTTATCATGGAATGTTTGCCAAATGATGCCAAAACTATACTGCCTGGTGTCACTTTTCCCATAGAGGAATTATTTTCCTCATGGAGATAGAAAGTTTCTAGCCCTACATGTGCCATATTGCACACCGATTGTGGGTGTGTTTTGTTCTCTCTCCCCTCTCTTTCTCTTTCCGGTGCTTTCCCTCCCCTCTACTGTACCTGCCTTCCTCTGTAGGAGTGAATCACCTGAAAGCAATGAACCATCAGAGAGAAGGAGGGGGACCGGAGGAGCAGAGTGTGGCAGACACACACACAGGCAGGACAGCCAGCAGCACAGCTTTTGGGGACGTCTTTTTTTTCCTTTGTTTTCTCCTCAAATGTTTTCCCCCAGCATGGGTGAGAGTGTTGGGTTTTTGTTACTTTAGTTTGTTATTTTAGTTTGGGCTGGAGATAGTCAAGTTAATTTTATTTGTATAGCCCAAAATCACAAATCAAAAATTTGCCTCAGGGGGCTTTACAATCTGTACAGGATACGACACCCTCTGTCCTTTACAGTACGACCCTCTCATCGGATGAAGAAAAACTTCCCCCCCAAAAAAACTTTTAACAGGGAAAAAAGAAAAAAAAGGAAGAAACCTCAGGAAGAGCAACAAGAAAGAAAAATGTAAAGTTAAAAGCTAAAAATGGAAGCAAAAATGACATGAAACAACCTGGTTGCTTGTTTTTCTCGCGAGATCTGGCAACACTGAATAGTACCCCTAAAGAGCCTGGTGGTCCTAATGTTAAAGTCATCTAATGTTAAAGTCATCTAGCTTTTACCTGCATCATCTCATGAAGGTCCAAATCAGCTTTCAAAGCACTTTTAATGTGAGATTTTTACTACACATTATTGCTGTGAACATTTTGCAGTAGTTTGCCTTGTTGTTAAAGTCTCATTCTTCATCTATTACTGAGACCCCCATAAACAAGAGGCATATTCAGCCCCATCTGCTCTGTAAGCAGAGTTGCTCAGCAGCCAACACCTAGAAAACTTTGTACTGGCCAAATCCCTGGTGGGGTGCACGAGCAGTTTCAGGTTTGCTTGCTGCAAAAAAACAAGCATGCATATTCAGCAAAACACACCCGGATAGATCGCATAACCTTTGCTTCACTGTCGTCGTAATGAAGCTACTGCAATCATCTTTCACAAAGTGCCTTAAGCTGTTTTCTTTGTGTAATTGGGCAGGAGTATTCCCATTACTTGTAATGGATTACCCATTTATGCACAGCTCTGCGTGTGCACTTTGGGTTTCCCCCCCTTAAAGCCAACAGTGTTTAATAAGGGTGAGGGGTTGAGTGTCATCTCATCGTGTGTCACCCCTCAGGCTTTGCTATCGGGGGTTTCAAAATGCAGTGGGAAAGTAGCATGAAATTGTCAGCGAGGGAACCTCGTATCTCCTCGAAATTCGTTTTTCTTTTTCCCGCACACGGCTTCAATGTCTCATTCCTTCCCTATCTGCGGTGTAATTTAATACACGGTACTTCATGAATCTGTTATCAATATTTGCTTGCTCCCGGGGTCATGAAGCATTTTCTTCTCCTGGGAAATAGTAATAAGGTAGATATTATAATAAAGATGGGTGCTTTTAGCTAGTGGAGTATACAGTCATCATATAAAATAGTGCCTCGGGCTTTTCGATATGTAATGCTCAACTTTTTCACAGTACTGAAGCAGAAATAAATGCTGCTGATGCAGAGAGATGATATTTGTGTGTGAGAGCTATTTGGCATCTGCACATTGAGATACTGTGTATGTGTGTGTGTGTGTGTGTGTGTGTGTGTGTGTGTTTGTGTGTGTGTCGGCCAATCGAGTTTTAGCTGCTTTACAATGCTGATCCCAACCTGAGTAATGATTTTCTTAATGCATGTTTTAAGCCACAGGTTTCCAACAAATTATCCACAGTGGGCACAAATACACACAATGCCTGAACACGTCAGCAGCTGAATGACTATAAATCAGTTATGCTCCTATGCTGAGCATTACAGAAGCTGCTTATCTCAAAACCTCACCTCACAAACAAAGAATAACAGGACAACAAAATAAAAAAACAATCAATTAAAGGGACTGTTTGTAACTTCTTACACGTATAAATCATTGCTGGTCGGTGTCCCATGCGTGCTCGCGTGTGGCTACGCTGTTCAGACTCAGACTCCAACACAAACTATATGGAAGCACCAAAACCGCAAAGTTCTATCTAGTGAAGCCCGTCTGTTAAACAGTGTTGGCCGCGGTCGGAGGACGCGGGGGAGACCGTAGCTTTGGTCTCCAGGACCGGAGTCTCTGCTGTACTCTACTCCTCTGCTCCTCTGCCTGCCTGCCTTCACTCACACACCGCGCTCGTTCTCACTCGCTCTTTCGCTCCACTCTCACGTGCATGCGCGCACACTCCACACTGCAGAAGAGTTAGTTTAGCTCTGAGAATATCTAGTGAATGTACAGTGGACGTTTGTGCAGAAATAACTGCTGCAGCTCCTCCAGACCAACAGAGGTTTCCCGTGTCTTGTGAAGTGACGGAGCTCCGCAGAGTGAAACGTTATCGTCTCCGACCAAAACTCCGGTGTCTCCCTGTTCCCTCCGGCCGCGGTCGTGAGGCTGAGGCAGGAAAAGCCAACACTAGGATCAGCATTGATTCATGGAGAAACCTTTGTCTAGTCAGCTAACATTACTGCCAAGCAGCTGAAATATAGAGTGATATTGTGGTTTTAGCTGACGTGTGTCGCCTCACTGTTTTGAGTGATGCTCGTTCATGTCTCTGTAGAGCGAGCACAAGCGCGAGCAACAGGACGCTGACTTTCGTTGACTTAACGGCCACAGGTGTCACTGTTAACAAGCAATTTCAGATTCTTACAAACAGTCCCTTTAAAGCAGTGTTAGTGTAAATAAACCACCAGCTTCCTTCATTGAATCTCAGTGATTTATATTGTAGGTTCATTTTGTTTTATAGCAATGAATGTGAATATCAAGGTGACAGGGTGTGCCTAAGTCTGAATACATCAGACTTGGAAATGTCAGCGAGGGGTGTGAGCCAAAAGCAAACTTCACACCATCAGTGGGGGGCAAATGAAATAAACAGAAAAATGGCCGTAATGGTTGTGTGTCAAGCCAAAGAACAGCTTCAGTTGATTAAAACAAACTGATGCTTCACACAAAACTTCCTTGATCTGTCAGCAAATTTAATTCATTTTATAAGGAACGCTGATGCAGTTACATTGGATTTAAATCTCAATGGGCCTCATTCACTAATATGTGCACAGAAATGCACCGGCCAATTTTGTTCTTACCACAGTGTGTAAGTTAGTGAATCAGAATCATTCCAAATTGATAAGCGTGTGCCCGCTTATCAATTTTGCAATCAGCATACTGCCACACCCCTCTATATAGACCCGTTTTGTGTCGACGTCATGATTACGTCCATAGTTGCCAAGTCCGTTTATTATAAGCGACTTTGGGCTTGTCTCCTGAAAAGTGGCAACCAAATGTTAGTAGTCACGGGTTGCGTTTTTTAGGGCTTGTTTCTAAAGTGTAGTTGCTTATTCGGGCTTGTTCCTGTCCCTCTCTTCTACACCGGTCTAGTTTGTCCTCTTGCAGGATCCATACACAACCCCGATCCCTCCGCCCCTCCCCTTCCCGATGCATACACACACACACACACACACACACAACTGACAGTCACCCACCGCCACCACTCAGAGTTTTTTTGTTGTTGTGAGAGAAGTCTTCGCAGGGTTGATGGAGTTTAGCTAACAATGCCAGGTCCTATGTGGGCGAGATATGGCAAAAAGTACGACAAAGACTGGAAAAAAGAGAGTGGACTTAAAGATTGGATTCGCCCTTAAGTGGGGGACGATTCGAAGACAGTTTGACGTTTTTGTAAGTGTGATATACGAGCACATCATTCCGATCTGGTGAAATGGAAAAATTTAATTAAATGTTCAAATTCTTTAAGTTTAGTTAACAAAAAAATGTAAAGTTACAAGCTAAAAATAGATGCAAAAATGCAACACAATGCAAAAATGAAATGCATGTAACCCAAAATAAATTCATATATATAAATGAAAAGATCAAGTGGCCGCGTCTCTCTATCATATTATTGTAGGTAAGATCGCTGGTTTTGGGCTTGTGTTTTGGGGGGGAGAGTTGCTTCTTTAGGTCTTGTTTCTATAGACCTAGTTAGTTGTTTCTCTCACGAGATCTGGCAACACTGATTATGTGCACGTTATTATCTGGAGGCAAAACAAAGGAAAGACTGGAGGCAAACAAGAATCCCCTCAGAGCAGTGGGATAAAGTCATGCAATGTCATCTTGCTGTGTTGTTGGGTGCCAGAATCAATACCGCATACATTTGTGATGAAAAACTGTGATTTGAGGATCTAGCGACCTACAATATCGGCAAAGCATTTCAGAGATGGAGATATTGCTAATAGTTTAGCCTTTTGCTAATCGCAGCCATGCGACTAAACTATTTATATTTTCCATCTCTGGAATGCTTCACCAATATTGTAAGACTCTCTTTTTTACTGACTTGTGCAGAATAGTTATACGCCTCCAAAGATTTATACCACCTCAGTTTGTCTTTACAGCGCTGCCGCTGGCCGCCCGCTGTTCGGCTCATTTTCTGTAACCAGTGTAATGTAGCATGAAGACACGTTGAAATTAGCAAGGTAGCTAGCTAACTAGCCAGCCGCTAAATTAGTAAAATTTAACAAATTAAAGGGGACATATCGTGCTCATTTTCAGGTTCATGTTTGTATTCTGGGTTTCTAATAGAACATGTTTACATGCTTTAATGTTAAAAAAAAAAAAAAACTTTATTTTTCTCATTCTGTCTGTCTGAATATACCTGTATTTACCCTCCGTCTGAAACGCTCCGTTTTAGTGCATTTCAAACGGAATGGCAACCTAATTGCGTTGCTAGGAAACAGCTTGGGTCCATGTTCACTTCCTGTCAGCTGATGTGATTCACATACACTGCAACAGGAAATAAACTGGGACACATTTACAATGTTTACATTTAAAACTGTGAAATTGGTCTAAATATTGTAGATTTGTGACATCACAAATGGACAGAAATCCTAATGATTTGTTTTAAACGCACAGTTTCTGAATACGGGTTTTGTCTGTTTCTCCGTATATTGAGTGTTTTGATACTTTCACAGTATTTATATATCACTTAAACCTGCTTTATAATATAAAAGACATCAAAATCTCACTTTTTACAATATGGGACCTTTAATGCTTCATCCACACTCTTGTCTCTGTTGATACATTTTTGCACTTTTGCTCTCCGTGGTGCTGATCTAAGGCTGGTTTGTAGTAATGGGAGTTGCACGGTGAGCCTCTCCATGGTGGCATAGCAACTGTCTGCTTTGCATTTGTCTAGAGTGGTTGTGTGAGTCTGTGTGAAAGAGCATGCGCTTGTGTTTGGGGCTAAGGCCCAAGAAAAAAGAAATTGCACCAGGGCCAAACACAACCATGTTACGCAGCTGGCCTGTAGCCAGGAACCCGAGGGTGGACAAGACTTGAACCTGAGAAGGAATCCGTTCCACATAATGGAAAAAAATGAGTTTATATGGTAATAATGCATAATATGGCAACTACAGTCAGTAGTACAGTGCTCAGAAATTGGGTTTACCTTGGAAGCTTCAAGAAACAACAAAAACGCACATGTAGGAAAAAGTTGTGGGCTGAAAGGCTTGTACGTTTTATTGAAACCGAGTTATTTGCATTATAACAACCCAAACATCTGTCAGACCGTCTTGGCAGTGCGAGTGTTAGATTACTGTTCCAGTTGTATTTATTCTAGTTTGTTTTCAATTCATTTTTACTTCATTGTTGTGCTATTTTGAGAACAACTATACAAATACTAAATATTAAAGACCCTGTTTTTTTTTGTTTTTTTTCAAATATAACATTAAAATACAAAACAAATCAATTTTCCTCACTGATGAAGTGAATCAAAATACACATTTAGATGGAGACATGAATTTGTTAACATGTAGCTTAATAAAATTCACTCAGTGTACAAGCAGGAGATGAAATTAATTAACTCGTCATGCATCCAGAAATGATGTGAAACAAACAGTACGCTTTATCAATTTGCATCTGATACATGTGCAGATTAAATGGAAAGAGAAACTCCTGACTACACTGGACAACATCAACTTCAACAGTTTCCCTCCACCAAGGAGGTTGGTTATGTTTTCGGTTTGTTAGCAGGGTTACAACTGGCCCGATTTTCATAAACCTCGGTGGAAGGTGTAGCGTGGGCCAAGGAAGAACATTTTGGAGCAGATTGGCCTCGGCGGAGGTCTGCGCTTTAGCGTGCCCTTCTGGTTCATAGTGTAATAGTATAGAGATTTTCTTCTTAACCCAATGGCATTCTAAAATGAGCTCTGAGAGGTTTGACAGTGAGGCACAGATGCTGTTCAGGGACAGACACCGTGGATCTGTCAGTGTTATAAACCAGCTCAGAATAAAAAGGCTTGCTACTGAGGACATGAGCTTTCAGCTGATTTTCGACAATACTGAGGCCATTTTTTAATTTGACACTCAGGTTTCCAAATCAGCAAATGAAACGGAAAGTAAAAAGCTATCTGCCCTGTGTAGTTGAGAACTCCATCCAGGTATTTCTAACACTTCTATGAATAAGTGGGTTTATCTGCCATTGAAATAAATTCAACTCAGCCCGATCCAAAACCTCTATTTAGACATGGTGAACCCTAAAAGAGTAAAATATGACATTAAATGCAAATAGATTAAATATTGTCTAGTTTATTACATGGATTTAAAGAGTAGCATGGCTTTTGTGCTGAAAGGGAGACACTACAGGTGAATTGGGTAAAAATGTAGATATCACCATGAAACTTGCCCAGATGATTACTTTGGTTGAGACAATTATTTTTTTGGTTTACAAATTTTCTGAAATGTTATGTTTAAATATGCTAATTATGCATTTTCTTATTAAATATGTGCTGATTTGCATATGCTTCCGGAACAGAAATCTGAACATTGGATAAAGCCAGGTTCAAAATTATTGTTTCATTTTGTTGACATATTAGTGACAAAGGTTTTTACTGAGGGGATTTTGGATATCTCTTTTTATTACACCATAAATCAGAAAATATTGTCAGCAGCTATGAAAAAAACAAACATTTTGCCACATTTTTAGGAATAAAATATTATGTAAATCAGGCTATAAATGATATATGAACAAACCTCTCTGTAAAAAACGTTCAGAATATAGATAGGAATGTAACGGGAGAGTCTGGTGTATTAAAGTGCTACTGAAGTTGAGGTTTCTGGATTGAGAAAATGGTCTTTAAAGATATGTATTGTAAAATTCCATACACTACAAGTGAATAGGGTACAAATCTTTAACAAATAGATATTACTATTAAACTTCCCCAGTTGATTACTTACATTGAGACACTTCTTTTTTGTCTTACAAGTTTTCTGAAATGTTATGTTTAAATATACAACCGGTAATAACTAACAACAATCGCCATTTTCTTTTGTGCTATAGTCAAATGACCATGGAAAACAGTTTCATTTCGGTTCTACTCCTATTCTATTTCTATGCTCTTGCCTAAACTTACTTATGTTAAATTTCTGAGGATTGTAACTTTCCTTTGCCTGCCCAAAAACTTTTTAGCCCCATGCCTGCCAGCATAATAAAAAAAAACAGAGTAACTAATTGATTTAATTCAAAGTGCAGTCATAATTAATTACCCAGATGGTAATACGTCTACCAGGAGAGAAGTCTTTCCCCAACTCTGATATTCAGCTTGTGCCTGACTGCTACCAGAAGTTTCCTTTGCTTTGTGGATTGTTTCAGGACAGCTACACCTACATAGCCCACAGTCAAATTGTATGATAAGAAAGCTCAAAATGAAGTATGTATGCTAATCACAATTACAGGTACATATGAGGACTCCCTTTGAAGTTTCAGAAACCACACTCCCACATCGAGGAAGCACTGAATTTAAAAAAACTTGAATAAAATAAGTAGAACTTTTAGCCACTAAAAAGACTGCAGAAACATCAGATGACCTCTGACCTGACACAAATCAACTGTGTGATAGAAATGGGGCTCGTTTCACTAGACATACTACAAATGGTGCCAGCATCCCGTTTCACAAATGATTGTCACTCCCAAATTGACCAGGTAAAATTGAGCTTGTATGCTCATGCATGGGTCGTAAATATGTCGTATATCAGTTAAACGCTCAAAACACTCTCAAAATTAACACAAGATGCAATTATCTCAGATTGCAAGTCAGAGTTTGCATGTTGCATATTTGGTGAAAAAGGCCCATGGGAAAAAAATGGAAGACTTACTTAAACCTACATACTTTACATGCCAACATGGCATCACACGCCTCCGTGTCTGTGATTGTTCTAGAGCGTATACTGAATGATATCCGATGCTTTCTCCTCTGCTTCGGAAAAGTAAGTGAGAACTTTGCAAGTTGTTTCAAACCACTTTTATACTGGTGTCGATTTAAACTACATGTGTTGACCGGTAAATCAGACTGTAGGGAGTCTGGTACTAAGTTATGCATGTAGGAAACACGCTGGGTCATGTAAGTTATTAAATACGTTGTGCACTTTTATGCTGATGATACTGTTATCTATTACTCAACCCCATAAGTAGTACAAAGCCTTGAATTCCTGATGTCTGCATTGAAGATCCTGTTTAACTCAATTTAAATTGTTGAAGTTACATCCAACCATCCCAAGCTCTCAACTGCCCAAGGAGTTGAAATTGAAACAGTATGTTGGTATTATTATTATTGATCAAAGCTTGTGAAATCACCCATTGAAAACCTTGCTTCCAAGCTGAAGTTTAAATTAAGATTCTTCTTTAGGAATGTTTTTTTTTACTTCCAGGCAAGGAAACACCTGATATTGGCAACTTTTTTACCTTATTTGATGACAGAGATCTGCTCTTTATGAAAGATGTTGGATATTGTATACCACTGCTGTGTTTTATTACTGGCTGTGACTATCTTGCACATCATTGTACTCTGTACTTTACTGTCGAGTGGCCAACACTAAGTACGTTCCCATTTGTTGACTTTTATATATAAATCTCTCCTTGACTGACATGTATAGGTACTGTACAAGTTCTCCAGATGTTGGTTCCCCAGGTTAGGATGGAGTTGCATAAAAAAAGCTTTTAAATACGCCACCATACATATTTCATATGTACAGGGACTGACGCAAGCATGGTGCTTGTAGCTTTGCTGCTTAACCTTGATTCAAATATGTTCCAGAGTGGCCTCTTGCAATGCAGTGTCACAGGAAGGTGTATAAATAGCACGACATTACAAGGACATTCCGTGTGTCATGAAAATGCATTTCAGACTTTTCGCGTGTCATTTGTACGCCACTTTTTTCAAGTGTCATTGGTACACCATTCAACAAAACTACGATAACATCCACAGATAGGTTTAGGCAAAAAAAAACCACTTAGTTAGGTTTAAGAAAAACGTCAAAACACAAGGTTTTTTTTGGTGGGGAGTTTTTTCCTTTTCAGATGAGAGGGGCACACTGTAAAGGACAGAGGGTGTCGTATACTGTACAGGTTGTAAAGCCCCCTGAGGCAAATTTGTGATTTGTGATTTTGGGCTATACAAATTAAATTGACTTGACTTGACTACTACATTGTACAAGTGAAAGTGAAACTTAAAAGCAACGCGTTCTAACATGTTGTAAAACTGAATGAAACGTCACCTTTTGAACACAAACAAAAAAGCTTCTTTAGGTTTAGGCAAAAAAAACAACTACAACTTCTTTAGGATTAGGCAAAAAACCTACAACTTCTTTATGTTTAGGCAAAAGAAAAATCTTTAGGTTGAGGCCACAAAACTATAACTTCTTTAGGTTTGGGCAACAAAACTACAACTTATTTAGGTTTAGGCAATAAAACACTTAGTTAACTTTAGGGAAAAACATTGTGTTTTGGGTTAAAGTAACTGCAAACACAAAGACAACTACACCTTGTTTTCACATGGGAGGCAAACTCTGGTCTCCTTGGTGAAAACCGTGTATTTTGACTTCCACTTCTGTTCCTGTCATAATTACTACGGTCGCTAGAGGTCGATGTTGTGTTCTTTTATACCTTCTTTCAGTGATCTACCATTGTGGATATATGATAAAACCTACTATAGGGTGTAGTAGGCCCCTATTTACCTACATCTATGGGGCTTATAGCGACTGATAATGCCCATTTAATAGCCTGACAACAGTCTAATCGGCTGGATTTCCCCAAATTACGTACAGATTATGCATCACAACTCAAAGATAGGTTACTAGAAAACGTGTATGAGGTTGGCCGTTCTCTAAAGTCTAAAAATAAAATCCTTGGTAGGAGGTCCTGCTGGGTTGGGAGAGCAGTGATGATGTTGCTCAGCTGGTATCCAGCCCCAGTCCAATGTTTTACCCTTTTGTTTTTTGCTGTGTTTCCTTGATGTCTGTGAGGTAACGCACGGTAGGAGGGGGGCACTTTGTGGTGGTAAGGGCAAAAGGGCAGGGGTTTGAACTTCCTTTGAACTGTGACTGCATTCTTTGATATCCATATGCTCTGTTGTAAGGTTCAAAGACATGCACAGCGATCACACTACCACATCTGTGAAGAGTGCCTTTGATTGCTCAGTGTGTGATTGAAGACCACCAAAGGTCCTTGTTTAAGACCGACGGGGCTCGGCGTCCCCGAGCTGCCTGCATGATAGTTTATTCTTTAAGAGAGGCTGTTTCTCTCTCTCTATCTCTCTCTCTCTCTTCCCATCTGCCTCTCATTCTGGCACTCTTTTAACTCCCTCGTCTCTTCCCGACATTGTCTCAAAAACATCAGCAGATGGATGTTTGATTCTGACACACATGCTCCTCTGTCTGTTTGAATCCATGCTAATGGCATCAAAGCCGGTGACATTGAATATATACCATAACACCAGTGGCCCTCTATGAAGGTCTCTCATATGGCACATAAAAGGTCTGTTCTATATGTCTTAAGCCTCTTAAAATAAAACACATTCTTACTCCCAACTCGTCAAATACCGCCACTTGGTCAGTGCCCCTTGGCACGGAGCAGGGACGGCGTGTCAATGTACGCTCGTTACATGCATAGTGTCCTTTCAAAATAAACTTTCGTTTTCACAGGAAGTTAGGTTTAGGCAATAAAACCACTTAGTTAGGGTTGGGAAACGGTCGTGGTTGACGTTAACTTCACGTGACTAACGACTCACAGGACTGATGATACCAACGAGTCACATGACTAAAGACTGACGTGACAAAATAAGTTACGTTTGGTTTCACACCGGACACGAACGCCGGTCTCCTTGTTGAAAGTATTGTGTTTGTTTGACTCATCCACCACCACTCCTGCCCGAATCCTGAATGGACTCTATTAATACAAGGTCACTCAAATAACGCCTCGATTGGGTTTACATTGCATTTAGTTGAAAAGCCTGGATCGTCACATACTGTTGTTGCACGGTGCCTCCATGCGTTGGTTTCCGATGCCAAGGGGCACTTACCAAACAGCGGTATTTGACAAGTTGGGAGTGAGAACGGGTTGTAAAATACCAGAACTGATCGAAAGCATGTAGACAAAACAAACTGTGGTTTCAGTCTTTGCATTAGAAATGGAGTTAAGACAAAGTGCAAACTGTAAAGTACAATATATCTCTATGCAAGCGTTGCAGGGCTGCTGGGAGAAACCTGTGCCCGTGTTGCCTTTCAAATGGCTTCAAAAGTTGCCCAGTGTATCACAGTCTAATGAGTCACCGAACGGCGGTATACTATGGCTTTCTTACAAATCCTTCCTCCCTGCATACTGTGATTCAGCATGCAGGGGTTTGAGCTATTATTGCATTCAATCATATTCTGCCCAAGGCTTGAGCTTTAAGACTGGCTGGAGAATACATTTAGGAAACACCAGTATTTGGTATCCAACCTCTAGACAGGGTAAAAGTCACATCGCTGTGAGGAAAAAGTACAAATATTAATACTGCACAGCCTGTTCTTACAGCCAAATTACAGCAGTCTTGAAATGAAATATATATTTTTTATTCTGTTGGATCTGTCCTCCATCCATAGAACCAATGGAAACATGTAGGCTTTTAAATTTGCAGGTAATTTGAAAAGACCAGTGAGCCCTTCTTTTTTATATTACACTTTTTTATGTGATATTGACATCTTACAAATTAGTTTTTGTGGTAAAGGTTTTTGTTTTTTTGAAAATTGGTGCAGTCTTTGTGTTGCCTTCGGCCCATTGCTTCAGTGTCCTTGGTTTGGTTCAGCTGTGGGCAGGAGGAAGGGGATGTGTTGCTGTTCATTGCTGTGTCTTCTTGATACTACCCCTGAGAGTTGCCATAGTCGAACAGCAGCTTTTTTTTTTTTTTAACAGAGTTTATTTATACATTTTGTTAATACAACTCTTACAATCCATTGCACAAACATGTTTGGACTGGTATATATCCCACCCACCCCCCACCCCCACCCATGACAATACCCTGAGGGCACTCAAAGAAAAAATAATGTACAAGAAAGAATATAAATAAATAAATAAATAGATAAATAAAAAAATAAAACGTAAAAAATAAT